>JAQGBS010000247.1:0-24616 GCA_034698545.1 Acrobeloides obliquus | reverse complement strand
CATCTGAACTTGGCAAATTTACAGCACAAAAAGTACGGTGCATAATCATGATGAAAAGCACTCAAACCGGGCACTTCGAATTGCCCCATATATGGATTTGTACCAAATTCATATGCTCTTAGAGGATAGCCCGGATTATACGGTGTCTCTTCTATCACTTTAATAACTGGTTGATAATTACTCTGCATGAGGAAACCCTGTTCATCGTAACAACAAACTTGTCCATAATGTGTTGGGAAGAGTTTTGAATTTGCCCCAGTACCATATGCATTATGAGTACCATATTGGGATCCTGGCCTGGTTCCAAGATTATTTGCAGATCCATAATTTTTTCGGTAAAAATCTCCGGTAGAGTCAGCATAAGAGCTATATAGGTTTGAAGCTGACATATAGCAATTCTTAGCACCGATGGTGGAAGTACATGTGATGTCACGGAAGGTTTGGGAGCAACGTGGATGTGGCATGAAACGGCCGATGTCGTACTTGGCCTGGTCTTCTATACATGGGCATGAAGCTTTAGTTTCGGTGTCGCGGATAAAATTCCACTGTGCACCGTCTTCGTCGTACCAGTCATGGCACATTTTGATGGCTTTTTTGTTGACAAAAGCGGTTCTAGCATCTTGATCTTGGGTGGAAAATGACGTGCCTTGGTATTGTGGATCGTTTGTTGACCATAGCCAATGGAGTGAAATTGGAGCGGAAACTAGTCTACAAATTAAAAATTATCCCCAAAAAAGTAAACAATTCTAAATTTCAAAATTTTATAATTCACTCGATAACGACGCCCCGTTCGATTTGATATAACGATCTTTTCTTCGGGTGTAGTTATATGGAGGATTGACTGTGTATTAAAAAAATTCGTTTCAATATATACCCAGATAAAAGTTGAGGTGATGCGGTTGACTGTGTAGCATTTAAATAAAGTGGTGCCAGTTTCAAATAGCCAGTACGGTAAGTGAAAAGTTCGTTCATTCGCTCATAATCAGACATGTACCTAAAATAATCATCAAGAAGTTTTTTGTTTCAATGTATACATACCATTGTTCAATTTGATAGACATTAATTCGATCTTTTTGTGCGAACCAACTATAATTGTAATTGTTCATATTCGAATAGGTTGCTAGTCTGGCTAGGACTCGGTGTTCTGGGCGGAATTTTTTGATCTAAATATTGGAAAAATATATCGACCCGGTGGTCGAAATGGATCATTTTTGACATTAACGAATTTTTTAAAAACGAATTACACCATCGGACTCATCAACGAGATGAGTCAAAATTATAAAACATTGTCCACACTTTCCTACAAGTCAACATGGCCGAGTGACAAGCGCTATGATTGATGCCGAAGGGCGAATGTTCTACTTCGATTTGGTGATAAAGCTTTTGCAAATATTAGAATTGATGAGTGGGGGTCCGATTCATTTGACATTGTATACCTGATTATCTCTTGTTTCTTTATATCCAATAACATATAAGCCAAGTCGCACATTATACAGTTGATCTTGACTTATACTATACTGTGCTCCACCACCGGTATTACTTTCCATTTGATAGATCAATTCCGGATTTGTAAAATTTCTTGGGTACCAAGAAATGGGCATTGTTGGCGAAGGCAGTGGATTCTTATACCAGTCATATATGTTGCCAATGTCCAGCCTCATAGGGTCCAAAGTCGGTGGTACAAAGTAGAGATATCCGACAAAAGCTTTTTCTTCGTTACCCAGGCCAGATTGAGGTTGGAAATAGACTGTAAGTGTACCCCAGGCATAGACTTTCGGGATATAGCATCGAGCTATAGCAGGATTGAGGACAGTGCAAGTAGCGGTCTAAAAATTATGATAGAGTTGTGAGAAAGAAATCCTCTGGTTTGGCTAGAGAGGTTAGAAAAATCTTCAAAAGTGACTATTTAGCTTTTGGACCTATAGACCCTCGACAGATTATTTTTACCGTTTTTCTCTCTATCATAAGCACATAAGAAACCGTCCTATCCAAGCACATTCCATTCACATCAACCGACATTTCTCCCAACATATTAATGATATTTGGATAGATCAAAAGTGGGACTGAAATTTAATTTTTTTTAAATTTTAGTCTATTTTCATATTTCTTACAAGTCCCTCCGGTTTTGTTCGAGCAGCCAGCCGGTCTGATGACATCATCCACACGGAACATGTATCTTCCTCGAACCATATGTGGAACTCCAGATCGTTGAGCCAAAATTTTTGGTGTGTTTTTATACATAAATGACGCATCAACAGGGACAAACCCAGTGTGGTTTCCGCCATTAAATCCAGCTACACATCTTCCATTTCTTGAGTTCATCCGGATATCAGCGGCGTCAAAGCCCAAATGTTCATAGTTGATGATGACATAGCTCAATCTAGCTGGCTAAACAAATTTGAATTTATGCAGCCTAGTTTAAGGCCTAGGCCTTGACTCAGGTCCGTAACCAGAAACCCAATTTATATGGTGCTCAAAGGTAAAAACCCTAAAGGCTTAGGCTTAAGCCTAAGCCTAGGCCTAAGCCTAAAACTAGACCTAAGCCGAAGCAGAAGCCTAAACTTAGGCCTTATCCTAGGGCTAAGCTTAGGCTTAGGATAGGGTAGACCTAAGCCCTACCCTATCCTACCACATAAAGGGTAAGTTCCTATTCACGCAAAACTTTATTTTGCGTAATTTTGACTTTTTACCTGGTCAGTTAACCAAATAACTTGATACGTAGCAGTTTGCCTTGAATCAACATCCGCTTTTCCTGCTAATGCTGAAGCTGTATTTTGCCAAGTTACGACGACTGCAGCGTCAGCTCGAAAAGCGGCAGCACCAACGACTCCTTCTAAAAGATAGGGAATTTAAATTATAAAAGTTTTGAGGCACCTTGAAGATATATCATCATCTGATCCAAGAAATAATCCCCTTGGGAGTCACATCGGACATAGTTGTCTCCGGTGCCAGGACATTTCTAAATAAAAAATATTTTTTTGTTTTTTGTTGCAAAATCTACTTGAAATCGACCATAGTTGGGGTTGCCATAAACATTTGAAGAACCATGATTATATGGTTGAGCTCCTTCATAACCTGGTATATTTTGACCAGAAGTTTGACCAATCATTGATTGCCTGAGGATGACTCGATAGTGAACACCAGCTTTAAATCCCGCATTGCCATTTTGTAGGATCTAAAACAGGTCATACAACTCTTGTAGTGCACGGGCCCCAAAAATTACGAAAAAGTTACGCACGTGAAGCCCAAAATTGGTGTTTCCCGATATGGCACTATACGACGATTTTTTGGCAAAAATTTGCGTTTACTGTTTTTTAAAAACAAGTAATACCATTAGACTCAGAACAACGAGAAGAATAAAACTAATAACATATTGTACACAGCTATAAAATCTCATGGCCGAGTGGTTAGTGTGACAGGATTTCACTTATAGATCAAGGTTTTGAATCCCGGCCCTAAATTAGGTTTTTTCATGAAATCTTTTGTATATGTCTATTTTTTTAGGTTTGGATAGATCATTTTCCTGTTATTATTTTTTCATATAAAGCTGTTTTGATATGTATGGTGCGGTTCAATCCCCGCTGGCGACGTTAAGTTATTGCCTTTCCTTAAAAACTCTTCAAATCAGCTAATTTTTGTACTCGGGGTTTTCGACATGGAGAACTCGAACCTGAAGAGATTTTTTCATTTTGGCTACTGGAAGTTACTCTTACGAAGAGTAACGTCCAGCAACCGCAGTGAAAAGTAACTTACTCTCCACCGAGTAGGGTAGGGCTTAGGCATAGTCTTAGGCTTAGGATTAGGCCTAGGTTTAAACTTATGCCAGTACCATACACACACCCACCCAATTTTTAGATTCATCCAATTTCTTAAGGAAAATTTTTTTTAATTAACAGGAAAATGATCTACGACAAAAATACTCATATGCAAATTTTTTATGAAAATTAGAAAACTTTAAATTCGGGCCGGGATTCGAACAAGCAATTTTATAGTCCAGTCATGAAGTTTTAACCATTAAGTCCTGATATTTTGTTTCCGAATAAGGGGGGGGATTCGTTTCCGACCAAGTTTAAGTTTATTGCAAGTTCAACATCAACAGGTTAAGCTGCCTGACACCTGCATTGAAGGAGAGGGTTCGATCCCGCTCGGAGAATTTTCATCATTCAAAATGATGTCAAATTTTGCATATGGGTATTTTTTTCATACTTGTTGTTTGCACAAATATGGTGCGATCATAGCCGGGTCTGGCTGTTGAGGCCAATCTGTTGCATCAGGTCCAATGTTAATGGTGGGACCCTGGTCTAGCACATTTGCGAATGCCATATACCCGTTTACTGACAACTAAAAAGTTTTCGTTTCAATATACAAATTTTATATTTTTTTACCGTGGTATAATTATAAAGTCCTCCATAAAAAGGGAAATACATGTGTAGATCAATAGTTTGACCAGTAGTTAGAAATCCTGGTTGGACCATATAATCACCAGCATCTGGACCAAAGGGGATCAAATTGACTAAATTGAGAAAAATTAGTAGGATTAGGTTGTCCGGAAGGAGCACGGCGCTGCAAAATACAGAAAAGGTGCAGACAAGAGTCAAAAAATTAGCTAATCGATTCAGCTTGCCGAGCTCTTCAAAATGAGTACCATATCACGGAGTATAGGGGGAGAGGTACCCATGGCCGATTGGCTAACGTGCTCATTCATTCATAGGGCGCTGATTCGATCCCGCGCCTAAAATTCATTTTCTTATTTTGTTGTTAAAATTCATGAAAATTTTTGAATATCAACAATTTTACGTGGGGGAACAAGATAGTGCTATTATTTCTCAATGAAAACTTTTGAAAAAATTTAAAAAATATAAAACTTTTTTCCAATTTTTCCAAAAGTTTTCATGAAAAAATAATAGCGCCATTGTGTTCCCCACATAAAAATATGGATATGCAAAATTGTTCATGAATTTTGACAACAAAATAAAAAATGATTTTGGGCGCGGGATCGAACCCGAGCGCTATAAGTGAAGGTCGAGACGGTCGAGCCGATCGACTATGGGTCAAGCTCCTGAGATGGTACTCATTTTGAAGCGCTTGGCGAGCTGAGTCGATTGGAGAAATTTTTAAAAGTTTTTGACCATTGCCTGCTCATTATTCCTCGGGGGTATTTTTTTAATTTTGTATAGGTCATTAGGGTTTGCTTGTTGTGTAGGCCTAGATGTACCCAAGCAGAAAAATAGAGGCATTCTAAAATTTTCCTTTTCCTACCTCCAAAAAATGGATTATTCACTGTGCCCGAATACATTTGAGATTGATTCATCGGTTGAATAGTCGAATTCGGGTATAAATTTCCTTGATTTTGTGCAACTTGTGCTCTCGCCACATCATTTATTTTTAATAATACCCAAAATATTAGCAAGAATAGTCGAAAATTCTCTGCGACACTCATTTTTTGGTGTCGACAAAAAATTGAATAAACAACAAAAAATTGAATAAAATCACTTCTGACTGCTTGGAAAAGAGTGATAAGAAAATAGAGAGAGAGAGAGTATGGATGCGTTATAAGTGATAGAACTAAAAAATGATTCACATTTGAGAAATGATGAAGATGAGGGAGTGGCTATATTTGTTGTTAAGAAATGTGTCAAAAATGGCAAATGACTATTTATCAATAAAAATTAACCGCTGGTTAAGACAAGATGAAGGTTTGAGCAAAAATGACCTGACATGTCCCCCGGGATAGGGTTGATATGTACAAAGTGTCAAAAAAAAAGAAATATAAAATTAACTGCACCAATAGAATCTTCATTGGTCTAGTGGAACCCCAACTATAAAAAGCTAGACCCAAAATTCTAAGTCCGAGATCAGCATACAGTCCGATCTGGCAAGTTAAGCAACCTTGGGCCCGCAGGTTCGATCCCACTAGGGCGAAAATTTCGATATACAAAAAAATTTTCCTTACAAAAAATGGAGCAAACATTTTTTCTCCATTGTTTGTAAGAAAAGGTTTTATAGATCAAAATTTTTGCTCTAATAGGATCGAACCTGCAAACCAACGTTGCTTAACTTGCCAGATTGGACGGGCGGCTTCCTTGTCCAATTCGCTAAGTAGTCAACATTTTTTTAACCATGAAAAAAGTTATAAGAATTTAAAAAAATATTAAATGTAGCGTGTGGTTTTTCCTTGTAATTTTTTTGGTCCTTTTTTATAATTTTTATTTTATAATTTTTTTGAGTCTTTTTTGTAATTCTTTTTGTAATTTTGGTTTTTTTTGTAAAAATATTTTGATATTCCGCTTAAAAAATTTTTAACGTATAGAAAGACACAATACGTTTTAAAAAAATTTCACAATAGGATGAAACCCCTCGGCTGCGCCGGGGGATGCCCACTCCTTTGACCTACAGCCTAAGGTCACAATAGACTGATACGCCCCGGCTGCGCCGGGGGCCCAAAGGTCACAATAGATGAAACCCCCCGGCTGCGCCGGGAGATGCCCACCCTTTTGACCTGCAGCCTAAGGTCACAATAGGCTGATACGCCCCGGCTGCGCCGGGGGATACCCATCCTTTTGACCTGCAGCCTAAGGTCACAATAGGGTGAAACCCCCCGGCTGCGCCGGGGGATGCTCACCTTTTTGACCTACAACCTAAGGTCAAGATGGCATCCCCCCCCCCCGAATGAAGTTTTTTATATTTATTGTTACGCAATATTTTGATCGACCGATTACAGATGAAAATCGAAAAGTGCCTTTTTATTGAAAATTACAAAAAATCTAAAAAAAATTACAAACAAAATTTTTTTTAATTACAAAATAAAAAATTACAAAAAAGACTCATTCTGATTACAAAAAAGACTAAAAAAAATTACAAAATAAAAATTACAAAAAAGGACCAAAAAAATTACAACAAAGAATTATATCCTTAAATGTATGGACAGCCATCGGGTATAAACTTGTTCGTTCGCTGGGCTTTATCAAATGGTACAAAAACTCCGGCAAGGTATAAATCTTTGAAACAGCCTATGGTTGAGTCCAGGTTATGTGCCATTGCAACATTTGCTAAAATTGAGTTTTTAAAATTTGTTAAAGCGATGCCAAAGGCAGTGGCGTAGCCACAGGAGAAGTGCTTCCTCAATTCTTGGAAAAATTTTCTAAGGGTCCCACTAAAAATTATTACTCCTAAAAATGATTTTGTTGGGGTTAAAACTTATAACCCCTAATTTTGACTCAATTTTTTCCATTTGTTGACCCCCGAAAAATTTTTGAACAAGAGGGCGTGTGGCTGACCAAAAATAGAAGTCGTCAAAATAAAAATGATGATTTCTTTTCTAAATTTCGATAATTGTTAACAAAAATTATGTGAAAAATCTAACTAAAGTCTAAAATAAACTTTTTAAGAAGTATCCTTTGGGATAAGAATCATACTTCTTAAGAAGTTGGTCGAGCAAAATAAGAAGTGGTTCTGAAACATAAGGGTACCTTATATTTTTTTCGGTAATTCCGACCTGAAGGGGGCTGTTACAAACCCCTGACCACGTAAGTGATAGAACTAAAAAAATGATTCACGCTTGGAGGAGTTATGAAGATTAGTGGTTGGCTATATTTATTGTTATGAAAGGTGTCCAAAATGATAAATAACTATATATCAATAAAAGTTTACCACCGGATAAGACGAGCTTAAGGATGAGCAAAAATGGGAGCCATTATACAATAGGGGAGGGGGTCACCCACGTGAAAAAATTTGCTGTATATCAACGCGAAAATTCGAGAAAATAACATAATTTATTCTAAAAACAACTCTTTTTCTTTCCCCGCACAAATTTTACCCCAAAAGGGGTCATTTTTAGGCAAAACTTGCATTTTTGCGACTTTTTGCAAAAATGCTTCAATACACAGACCTTCCCTGAATCAGGGAAACGTGTTTTCGCTTCAAAAATGTCCAACTAGGATTCTTCGCATGTTTTTACCCCTAGAGGGATCGTTTCCAAAAAAATTTTTTTTTAATTTTTCATGTGGGTGGCCCCCACCCCATTGTATAGTAGCTCTACCAATCCAACCTGAGTCGTGCAAGATTTTTCATTGGTGGCGTTTCCCCGTGAGAGGGGGGGGGGTATCTTTTATGGCAAGCTTTCATATATAAGTGATATGATCAATCAATACCATGGCGTTTTCAAAATTTCTTTTTTTTTCTTTCCAGTCGACTCACGAGACAATAAAATTTATTTATTTATTTTTCAACAACAAAAAATATTAAGTCCAAAATCTAACAAGTTGCTTGAAATGTATTTCTGGGCTATTTTTAACGACAAGAAGATCTCCAACAACATTTCTAATTTGACTTGATTGTGGCTCCACTTTCATGGTTTTAATTTTTAAGAGTTTTAAAATCATCTTTCTGGTATGTGCATCCTTTTTAAAATAGATTAAACAAAATATCGGCACATACAAATTTGTCATCTAAAACGTTTCAAATAAAAACGGTCGTTTGATGTTTCGAAACTTGAAATTTCGATACATTTTTTATGTTTTTGAGGATTTCTCCGAAAATACAAGGCCAATCATGATAGTTTTGATGTCGTTAGAAAGCTGGATTTCGTAGCAATTGAATGACACCAAAATCGTGCCATAACTCTTTCTGGTTGGGGAGATATTGCATAAGTATTAAAAAATGTCGAAAAAGCTGACATTTTTTACTAATTATGCAATAATTCCTCAACACGAAAGAGTTATGGCATGATTTTGGTGTCATTTGATTGCTACGAGATTCAGTTTTCTAACGATACAGAATTGGTCGAAATTTCAAGTTTCAAAACATCAAACGACTATAAAAATAATTATTTCTAAAAATATACCACTGAATAAATAGGATAATAAAGACCCATTTTATAATCAATGATCGCTGCGCCACCAGCAATGATTGTTGATGTTGTATCAATAATACATCCTATTATAATGATTGGTGTTATAATTTGTAGAAAGCGTAAATTCTCTGTTATCTTAAAGAAGCAGTTCACTCGGAAAAAATACAATGAAAAATTTTTTCAGAAAGTTCATGAAAAATGGACCATTTTTGTTTTTACGGCAACCTCTGAATTGTTATCGTTGCCGAGATAATCGCGTTTGAATTTGCGATTTTTGAAATCTGTGTATTATTACAACGAAAACATGAATAAAGTGAAAATTCGTCCCTGAACCAACAAAAGTTGTGCATTGATGCGAAAATTAAAAATTTTTTTGTTTTCATAGATTTTCGAAAACTGCCAAAAAAATTTTAAATTTTCGCGTCAATACACAACTTTGATTGATTCAGGAACAAATTTTTACTGCATCCACATTTTCGTTGTAATACATAAATTTCAAAATTTGCCAACTTCAAACTCGATTATCTCGGCAACGATAACGATTAGAGGTTATCGTAAAAACAAATAATGCTCCATTTTTCATGGACTTTCGAATATATAACTTTTCATAGTGTTTTTCTTCGAGTTTTAAAAAAATTTTTAATTAACATTATGAAAAATACTTGATATCTGTGTGACAAACAAATTTTATCGCTAGACTTGAGCTTTCGAATTCTTCTATTCACACGAGATAATAAGTATATAAATATCCAACATATGAAACTTATAAAAAGACAAATTATTACTGCAGCAACCAAATTCATCCGAACTAAAAAATATATTATACAGTGTGTAAAATATATTATACAGTTTTTCTCTCTCCAACTTTCTGCACGCTTGCGTTAGCAAATAGAAATGCCCACTCTCCCAATTTGTGCACCCTCCTTTTGTCACTAACGCGCTAGTGATAAACTTTGCTTAAAAAATGCTTACATATAATATAGCACAATGGTAATAAACTACCAATTAACTAAAAATAATTTGATACTACTTCGGATTAGCTGCCCCAAGTGACTGGATACTGGAACCAGAAAAAATTTTTAATTTTTTTCCAAAAAGACCCTATAGCATTTTTATGCAGAAAATTGATTGCGCGCATTCCCGAAGCTTAAAAATGTTTCCTTCACCATGAATTAGGAAAACTTATGGAGAAATCCCCTTAAAATTTTGAAAACAAGTTTTTTAAATTTTTAGCATGTGATTCTTGGCCCTAAAGAGGGGCATTGGGATAAGAATATAAGCATTTTCAAGCTTTTGGAATGCGTGCAATCGATTCCCCGCATAAAATACCCCTATAGGGTCCTTATTGGAAAAAATTTAAAATTTTTTTTCTGTTCCAGTACTCTATCACTTGGGGTAGCTAATGCGAAGTAGTATGAATAATTTATCAATTTCCTTCAACTTTAAAATTTACCCCAAACAAGTATAAAATTATCCCTAATAATATAGGAGCTTGCTTTTCATAAACTTTATAGAATATCGTTGCAGTAGTTCGTTCCATAATAATCGCCAAAAAAGTTGTCTTCCATACATCTGCCCCTGTTATTTGAATAAAATAACAGACCACAAATATGGTAGCATATTCGCGATCACTAGTATGTGTAATAACCAAAATAGTATATATGAAATTGCCTAATCCTGACACAAAGAATATCAGATATAAATTTGATGTGATAAGTCTAAAATTTACAGACTTTTTTTTAACGCTATATTTTTATACCGAAGATTTTTGTGGTGGCTTTGTTTGAAACAAGAGGTATAGAAAAATATTGGGGCTAATATTGTGTTTATAAAGCCTATAGCCCCATTTAAACTCCAAAATATTAGACTAGCAAAAGGAATACCATTAGCAAAAAGGTCTTCGAAATATACGTTACCACTTCCATTGCCATCACGCATTTTCTGAAATTATTTTTCTTAAAAACAAATTCTATGCTTTCATTTGAAAGAAGTTTTTTGTATTAAGAGAGGATAATTAGAAAATTCGAACATAAGTGGGAGTAGTATTAAATGGTTCAAGCTCGCTCCAAGTTTATATAGTGAGATTAACACGTGGGAAAGTGTTTAAAAGTCATTTTGATTCAAAATTCGAGGAGAAAAAAATTCAAAGCCTTCTTCGAAGCTCTATACCATCGATTTTATGTATATTTTTTGAATTTTCTAACCTCTCTAAAACACCCAGGATAATTTTTTCGGCCAAAATTTCTTTCAAGCAGTTGTATTTCAATATGGAGAACATTTCTAACTTAGTTTTGAAAAAATCCGAGAAAATTTTTTTCGATCTATTACTACAATGTGTAAAAATGGCTCAAAAATCGAAGTTTCTCGGTTTTTTTCTAAATCACGCTAGAAATGTTCTCCATATTGAAATACATCTACCTGATAGAAATTTTGGCCGAAAAAATTATCTTGGATGTTTTAAAGAGGTTAGAAAATTCAAAAAATACACGTAAAATCGACGGTATTGAGCTTCGGACATGGTTTTGAATTTTTTTCTCCTCGAATTTTGAATCAAAATGACTTTTAAAAACTTTCTCATACATTAATCTCACTTTATAAATTCAACTTGGAGCGCGCTCGAACTGTTTAAGGCAAACTTTGAACACTCAAGAAAGTAACTCTTAAGTTGTTCGATAAATAACCGGCTTTTGCAGATTATTATTATTGCTTATTTTGCAAAATTAGAAAAACCACGAAGTCTGGTATCATAATATTAAAAATAATTATGAGCTTGTAAAGGTGTATGATTGTGTAAAGTTTTATAAACCATTAATCACGTCAGAAATGAGACAGTGATATTCAAAGGTTTCGATATTAAGAAATTTGAAACGTTTTTTATAGCCACACATAAGTAAACGAGCACGAAGGAATATACGTTTTGTGAATGATCTTTAAACATCTTCCACAAGATTAATTTCTGAGATTTTTGTAGAGGAACAATTTTTTTATTCGAAAAATCGATTGTGTGCATTGCCGAAACGTGAAAATGCTTCCTTGATCCTGATTCAGGTAAAGGGGTGAGTGTATGAAGCGAAAATTAACAAAAATTCGGATTTCCGTTGGAAAACCGGCTGTCTAGGGATTTTTCTAAGCTGCAAATCGATTGCGCGCATTTTTAAGGCATCAAAAAAAATTATTTTGACATTGATTTAAGCTATTTTCATTATGAAAACTTTTAAGGGAGTATATTTCTCGTAGGGTACCTTAGCATGGTCAAAATCAAAAAATTTTTTCAGATACGAGTTCTACATGTCGAAAACCCCCGGGTACTTTTTGTATCACTCACTTACAAAGTAATTACTTTAAAAGTAATTTTAACCAAAATCTCAAGTAATTACTTACTTTCGAGTTCAAGTACTTACTTTTTGTGCAGCCCTACTCGGAAATGCGCGCAATCAACTTCCCTGTTTAGAAAAATTCCCATGGAAGTCATTTTTATAAAGATTCAGTGGAATCTGCAACAGCAGGTTATTATCGAACAACCCAATACTTTAATCGATTTATTTTAAAGTGAATTTCTTAAGAAACGTAAGCTATAAAACAAATTTTGTGTGTGAACTACATATTGTCGCTTGAAGTAACACGCAATATTTTAACAAAGAGCTTTTCATTATAGTTCTATCACGATATGATTTCCTCATTTAAAGTACATTTTCTTGTGTATTAATTAACAAAATAAAAGCAAAAAGAAAAAATAGTCACATACTAGCTCGAAAAGAACTCTCGGCGCTTTCCTCGCACATCTCATCAGTAATATTTAATACAACCGACAATAACAAATAGACATTTTTTCAAAAATTCTAAGTGCCCCCGTTATGTTAAATCCGACTTAAAAGTCCTAGGTGATGCACAGGGTTTAAACAATCCATATACCCCTCCATAGCTGAACAGGGGGGGGGGAGGGTACATATCCCCTACTTCGTCTTTTTGCCGAAAATTTTTAAACGACCACTTCGTATTTAGGGCACCAGTACCCCCTCCTTGTACAGCTATGTACCTCTCCCTTTTTACATCAGCATGATCTAGGTTTTAATGATGGAGTGTAAGCACAGGCCCTGCATAAAGATCATGAAAAAATGTCAGTGACCAAAAATGAATAATTTTTTCAATTTTTTTCACCAAAAATGACAATTTTTTAAATAAAATTGACGTTTTTTAACCAAAATTCGTAATAGTCTAAGCATTTTAGCAATAAAAATAGCATTGTTTGAAAAAAAATTTCGCGTCTCTCGGCGCAAAAATTGTATTGGGAGACCCTTTTTGAAAGTTTTGATTTTTCATCAAAAATTGGCCAACCTTTCCATTTATTAAAAAAAATTCTAAATTTTTCTTCAAATTTGCCAATTTTTAATAAAAAAAACGCAATTTTTGCAGCATTTTCAGGTAAGAAACAAGCATTCTCAAAACAAATTACATCAAAATTAATGGGGCGTCAGCGCAGGTTCGATGAACGTTCAACGAGAGCGACAAGCAAGTTCAAGGTATACACTCCATTAAAATTGTCGACTTCATATATACCTCAATAATTTTCAATTTTTGGAAGAGCCTGTGTAAATTTATGGGTAAAGAGGTATCATTAAATTTATTAATAAAATATTGAAATAAACAAAAAAATGATCAAGTCCAATATCTATTAAGTTGCCTGAAGTGCATATCTGGAGTATTTTGTATAACAAGAAGGTCTCCAACAACATTTCTAATTTGGTTTTGATCTGGCCCTACTATAGACGTTTTAATGTTTAAGAATTGAAAAATTTTCTGCTTGATTTTTTCATCATTTTTAAAATAAATTAAATAGACAATTAATATATATAAATTCGTTATCTAAATAATTTTTTATAAATAACTAGAACCGGGAGACCTAGCGCCTTCGGCGCTCAAGGGCTCAACAATTTTTTTCAATTTTTTTCAATTTTTTCCATTTTTTTCATTTTTTAAAATTTTTTCGATTTTTTTATATCTTTTTCATTTTTTCAATTTTTTTTATTTTTTTTTATTTTTTCTATTTTTTTCGATTTTTTTTTTCATTTTTTTATTTTTTCGATTTTTTTTCATTTTTTCAATTTTTTCGATTTTTTTCGAATTTAAAAAATTTTTTTAAAAAAAATTTTCAATTTCTTCCAATTTTTCTTTTTTTTCAAATAAATCGATTTTTTTTTCAAAAAAAAGAACATTTATTGAAAAGCAAAAATATTTAGGCGGAGACGAGGATCGAATCTGCTCTTTTCAAACTGCAAAACTAACGCTTTACCAACTGCGCCATGAAAGCAACAAGCTTTCATTCTGACCAAATACCTAAGCTGAAAACGCAAAAATGAAAATTTTTAATTTTCCCAGAGGTTGTACCCCTATGATTTTAGTGTTGTTTTTCTTCTCTCACTGAGCTTTTTCCAAAAATCTAAGTCGTAACGGGATTGGACTTAAGGTTACAAAATTCGGTGACACAAACAAACAGACATTTCTCGTTTTATATTAAAAGATAAAAATTAAAAAAGTTTTACCAAAGAATAAACTGGATAATACATTCCTATTTTAAAATCGATAATTGCTAAACTACCAGCAATAATTGTTGCCAAAGGATCAAAGATACATCCTAGTATAATTATTGGCGTTATAATTTGTAGGAAGCGTAAATTCTCTGTTATCTTAAGATTTAAAATTGTTTGATTTAAACATTTATAGATACTTGATATCTATGTGACAAACAAATCATTTCATTAGACTTTAGCCTTCGCATTCTTTTATTAACCCGAGATAATAAGCATATAAACATCCAACATATGCAGCTAATAAAAAAGCTAATTCCTATAGAAATAAGGATATGAACTCGAACTAAATTTTTTTATTGAAGAGTGATTGGATAAAATATAAACGTGTAACTACGGTTTGGTGGCACTTGCGCATGTAACATTGCGCACCCACATTTGCGCATTTAATAGTTATGCACGCACTTTTGCGCATGTAACATTTTGGGCATTTTTAGGACAATTGCGGCAACAAAAAAATCATAGGGATCACCCAGATATTACGTAATCAAAATTCTCGATTTTTTTACCCCCTCCCCCCATGATTACGTAATCAATGGCAAAAATTTTTAAATAAAAATCAAAGCCCTATAAAAAATTTTTATAACACAAATATGATATATACGACAAATGTTATTTGGTTTTAAATTGAAAAATTGCTAACGGTTTTTCGAAAAAATTCGATAAAATAAGAAAAAAATTGAAAAAATAGAAAAAATTCGAAACAATTGAAACAAAATTTTTTATACATTATGATTACGTAATCATTAACCTGACCCCCTCCCTCCCCCCCCCCTCGTAATCATTTGGCTACCCCCTCCCCCCTACTTGATTACGTAATATCTGGATGACCCCATACGCATTTGTGCATGCGCAAATGTTGCACGCGCAAATATGCATGTGCAAATGTACATGCGCAAGTGCACATCGCAAATGTAGGTGCGCAATGTTTCATGCGCAAGTGCCGCCAACTCATAACTACTACTATAAAATTGTAACGTTTATCTGTCTGTTCGTGCAGACGATCTCGGGAACGAGTGATTTAAACTGTAATACGTAAGACTAAAGTTATAGGGGAGGTCGAGAGAAGACGATTGTCACCAAAATCGGAGACAAAAAATTTTTTACCCTCGAAAACTTTAAAAAAAATTTATTAACTAGCTGTTTTTTCACGCGGAACGACTATACAGGGATGCATGAAGTGGCTCAGTATATACTGAGCCATGATGCGCTGAATAGCCTCTCGAAGTTTCCATCGGAGAATCCGCGAGCCCCCGGATCTATAGGTACGATGTTATATAAAAAAGAGTCGCTCGAATATTCTGATCGAAGAGCTCGACCTCCGATTTTCCGAGCGCCGCAGACGCTCAGCCAAATGGTGCCCCTCGAGATTCCTCCGAATGCGTGAGCGCTCGATTCCCCGGTTCTTATATGTATTTGAAGAATAGCTTACCAATTAAATAGAACAATGTTAACAAACAGCCAGTAAACTGAAATTTTTTTCTTAAAAATCGATTTACCTTCATCTTAAAGGGTCTTTCGTCTCGAGCGCAGGCCTTTGAAAATAGAGTGAGAAGGCTGTTTTTTCTCCCCCTCTGAAATAGAGTACGAGGGCCCCCCCCCAAGAAGAGTAAGAGGAATACTTTCCGTCACCCTCCTCCGAAACAAGTACGAACCTAAACCTTCTGTCAGATCTAGTTCCCTAAAAATCCACTAGACACCCCCTTGAGCCACACTAACCCTATTACGTATTGAAACCCTTATGGTTTTTCAGGCTTTTTTATCCGCCCTTTCCTACTGGTTGACGCTGGCGTCAAACTTTTTTGAGACAAAATGCTAGCACGTGTCCACGCCTTTGACGCCAACTTTGAGGGAGGGTCTCTTCATCACCGGTTAAGGTTTTGAGGATGTGCCTTAAAAATTACCCCAAACAAATATAAAAAAACACCCATCGAAGCAAATGGTTTAGTTTCATAACTCTTGTAAAATAATGTCGCAAATGATCGCTCTAAGATAATAGACAAAAAATTGGTTCTCCAGAAACCAGGTCCTGTTATTTGCAAAAAGTGAAAGAACATAAATATGTACTCATACTGGCGATCACTAGTACGAATAAGAATTAAAATTGTTAAAATGGTATTGCCTAAGCTTGACAAAAAGAAAGTTAGATACAAATTTGATGTAACCAGTCTAAAAAATAAAATCTTTATTGAAACGGTACTTTTTGTACCTTAAATTTCTATGATAACTTTGTTTTAGACATGAAGTATAGAAAAATATAGGCGTTAATATAATGTTCACACAGCCTATAGTTCCATTTAGGCTCCAAAAAATTAGGCTACTAAATGGAATACCATTAGCAAAAAGATCTTCAAAAAATATGTTTCCACTTCCATTTGCATCACGCATTTTTTACAACTGAACAGAATCGGGTATAAACAGACTCTATGACGCCAGAAGTGTGTTTATTAGAAGAGGCTCTAAGAAATATGTACTATAAGTATATGTATTATTTAAAATAATAGGTAGAACCATTAATTTTTTAGAAAACATGATTCTATAATCTAGGAAACATGAAAACCATGAAAATAATTTCAAGCTTACATAGGTATTAATACAAAGTCGTAAGCAAAGTTAATTACACTTTATTATATAGTAGCTAATGGTGTGTGGAAATCAGAGGTCGAAACGGGCCATAAGGCCCGATCCGTATAGCCCGGGCTTAGGCCCAGATTATCCGGGTCACGGGTTTCAGCCCGTGAAGCCGGGATGATCTTCCAAACCGCGATTTTCTAACACCAGAACGCAGAACGTCATTTCAATAAGTTTTTACTCTTTGATAAGTTCGTCGGCAAAGACAGACACATTGAAATTTTCAAAAATGATTGGTAATGTTTTCAAGAAGATGGAGCCCTTGCGTACAAGGCGAACGAGACCCAAGAAAACTCCCAAGTACAAAAATCAGTCAATTTGGAGCACTTTTTGAAAAATTGAATTTTGGTTCCTTGGAGGGGGTGGGTCCTATAGACCCATAGATGAGTTTTCCCAGAGTCGGGACACACTTTTAGAATCTGGACTAAATTCTGAATCGATTTCCCACCTCCTCTAAAAAAATAGGGCGAAAAAAAGTTAGCCTGACACAGTCACAGACAAACGTATCTCCTTTAAAGAAATTAATAATTAACAATTAAGTCCATAATTTATCTAGTTGTTTGAAATGTTCAACTGAACTATTATTTATAACAAGAAGATCTCCAACAACGTTTCTAATTTGATTTGTTTCTGGTTCCACTTCAGTTTGTTTACAATGTAAGAATTTTAAAAGCATCCTTTTTGTCTTTTTATCCTTCATATAGTAAATTAAAAAGACAATTGGAACATATAAATTTGTTACCTAAATAATATTTTTTATAAATATATACGTAATATTTAGACTTTACCAATGGGAAAATAGGATAATAAAGCACCAATGTATAATCGATAAGTGCCGTCGTAGCAGCAATAATCATTGCTGCAGGACCAATAATGCTTCCAAGTATAATTACTGGTATTATTATTTGTAGAAAACGTAAATTCTCGGTTATCTTAAGATTTTTATTTTATAAGTTGTGCATTATTACGAGATCAGAATTATGAGTCATTACTCCTAAGGGTTCCATGGTTCGGTGGTACTGGGCTCGGCTCAGGCGCTCCTAAGGCAGATTAAATCCCGCTTGAGTTCAAATTTTATGCGGGGAATCGATTGCGCGCATTTTCAAAGCTGACCCTGAATCAGGGAATTGGAGTTTGTATTGAAGTAAAAATCGAAAATTTTTAGATTTTCTAGGTAAATTTATGCGGGGAATCGATTGTGTGCATTCCCGAAGCTTGAAAACGCTTCCCTGATCCTGAATCAAAGAAAAATTGATGTATTATAGCAAAAATTGGTCATCGCTTCAATACACACCCCGATTCACTGATCAGGATCAGGGAATCGTTTTCAGTAGCTTCGGCTTTTTTTAAATTTTGGAGTGGGTCACCTCTGTTTGAATGAACAAAAAATTACTTGATATCTATGTGACAAACAAGTGTTATTGTTAAATTTAATCATTCTCAACTTTTTATTGACCCAAAACAATAAAATTATAAATAACCAACATATAAAACCAACAAGTAGCGAAATTTCGATTCCAATAAGAAAATAATAACGAACTAAATTTTTTAAATTAAAAATATTTGTAAAAAACTTACAAATGAAAGTACTTATTGTTAATATACACCCAGAAATCTACAAAATAATAATATAATTTATGGTTACCTGTCATATTCTCAATTACAAATTCTCAAATTCAGAGTCAAGGAAGCATTTTCACGTTTTGAAAATGCGCATAATCGATTTTTCGCATGATTTTACCCCAATAGGGTTATTTTTACGAAAAATTTTTTTCTCCCAAATGGGCACAAAATGCACCCTTCTTTAATTACCCCGAATAGATATAGAATAACTCCTAGTGGAATAAATGTATGGGTTTCATAGCTTTTATAATATATCGTGGCAGCAGATCTTTCCAAGATAATAGCCAATAAGTTAGTTTTCCATAAATTAGGCCCTGCTACTTGCAAAATATGAAGAATCAAAAAAATCTGATCATATTGGCGATCACTAGTATGAGTAAGAATTAAAACGGTGTGTACAGTGTTTGCTAAGCTTGTCAAAAAGAAGGTTAGATACAGGTTGGATGTGACAAGTCTAAAATTTTAAATTTAATTACAGGGTGTATAAAAAACCGGAATTTAGGCGATTTATTCATGTTTTTTCGACTTGAAAATTTTTTTTCAAAAACGACCCTATTAGGGCTAATTTTATGCGGGAAATCGATTGCGTGCATTTCCAACGCTTGAAAACGCTTCTTTGACTATGAATCAAGGAATCAGAATGTGTGTATTGAAGCGAAAATTGAAAATTTTTAGATTTTCTGGGGATAAGCGGGGAAATCGATTGCGCGCATTCCCGAAGCTTGAAAACGATTCCCTGATCCTGATTCAGTGAATCGGTGTGTGTATTGAAACGATGACCAATTTTTGCTATAATATATCAATTTTTCTTTGATTAAGGATCAGGGAAACGTTTTCAAGCTTCGGTAGATCAATAGATTTTTCGCATAAATTTACCCCAGAAAATCTAAAAATTTTCGATTTTCGTTTCAATACACATACCCCGATACCTGATTCAGGGTCAGAAAAGCGCTGAAAATCCGCGCAATCGATTCCCCGCATAAAATTAGCCCTAATAGGGTCATTTTTGAAGAAAATTTTTTAGAAAAAACATGCAAAAATCGCCCAAATTCCGATTTTTTATACACCCTATAAAAGATTTAATCTTCCTGTACCTAAGATTTTGATGATAGCTTTGCTTTATACATGAAGTATAGAAAAATATAGGGGTTACTATCGTGTTTATAAAGCCTATAGCTCCATTTAGACTCCAGAATATTAGACTACTTAATGGAATACCGTTAGCAAAAAGATCATCATAATATACGTTTCCACTACCATCTGCATCGCGCATTTTCTTCAAGCTGTATAAAATCCTTACACAAATTTGATTATATATGTACAGGGTGTCCTTGCATATCCCGACCACAGTTGCACAGACCCCGGTTCAAAATTTTTGTTTTTATGACCCACCCACCCCCTCCGCAGTTTGGCGACCTATTTTAGAAGGGAACCCCCGGCACAAGAGACCGATAACCTACCCCCCCCCCCCTTCCACCTTATGACCTACCTCCTCCCCACCTCATTACCCACTCCCCTCCCTACCCTATGACCTTTTTTTACAGGAGGTACCCTTATATTCCCTATGGGCTCATAGGGGAGAAAAATAAAGCAGTGTTTTTCTACTTTTTCAACGGAAAAACGCGCTGATTTCGACTATGCGAGAGTTTTCTACCATGGGGAATTCAACGGTGACTTCTAAAAACTATGTAGACCACGCAGGGATGCAATGCACGATTACGCAGGGATGCCAAAAATTAAAATCCGAGGTCATAAGGCAATATGGGTATCAAGTTAAAATAAACGATGAGCAGTATTCAAAAACTATAAAAAGAATGTTGCACGATCATACAGAATGCTTCAAAAAATATGTCCATCAAACGGGGTGATAGGTCTGGAAAGTTGCAAAAGGCCTCATGTTATAAGATTTTTCCGTTTTTGAGATCTTGAGCTTTCTTATAGTTATGATTTGCGCGGACACTCTGCATATATTTTGAAAACCAACATACCTATGCTTCGTGTGATTTAACAATGTATAAAGGAAGTGATTTGTAAGATTTTGATTTGGCACGTTATTAAAACAAAGTACAAAGTCTATTCAAGTTATTCGCAACTGTTTATACTTTTACACGAATGAAGAAATACAGAGTATTCCAAAAAATAACCATTTGTTCATTTTTTGGTAAAAAATTTTCAAAAAATTTTTTCCCCAAAATGACTCATTAGAGGTAAATTTATGCGAGAAATCGATTGCGCACATCGAAAAATCTTGAAAACGCCTCCCAGACCATGAAATATCCAATTTTCGTATTTTCAAGTAGGAATTCCTACCAAAAATAACTGAAAAAATACGAAAATTTTATATTTCATGGCCTGGGAGACGTTTTCAAGGTTTTTCGATGCGCACAATCGATTTTTTTGCATAAAAATACCCCTAATGAGTTATTTTGGAGAAAAATTTTTAAAAAAAATTTTCGATAAAAAATTATCAAATGGCGGTTTTTTTGAACACCCTGTATAGAAACATCCAATCTTTACTTTGTAGTTAAAATTCATTATGACGCTTGAAGTGATACGAATATTTTCAACATGAAATTTTCATTACGCATGAATTAATTTTCTATCATGTGAATATTTTATATCTATTTTTTTCGATGCGCGGCCATCCTCCACGCCAAATTGGGGGGAGTGACCAGGGCCGTAGCCAACGAATTTAGCAAACTATCGCAAATTGTTATGAAAAAAATTTAAAACCTATCGCAAATGTTTCAAAAACTATCGCAAAATTTTTTGTTTTTAACTCTTTAAAAAAAATTTTAACAACAAAAAATATTTTCCGAAATTAGGATTTTTGCTAAAGTAGTCTTTTGTAATGAAATCAACCGTAGTCTCGCCTTCAGGTAAGACTGTGGGAGGTTTTAATAGAAAATCAACCACGTAATTTTGCGATATATCGCAAGGCAAAACCTATCGCAATGCGATAGGTTGCGATATGCTGGCTACGGCCCTGGGAGTGACGCTTTAGAAGGAGATATTAATGTATGATTACAAGGGGAGCTTTGAGATGCCCCCTTCCTCTATTGCACAGCGCGCACCAAAAAGTCCGATTGGACGCGCAAAAAATGCAGCCGAGGGGGTCGGGCGCATTCTAAATTTTTGGTTCCTACCAGTGCTGTCAACAAATGGAATTTTTTGGGATTTTCAAATGGAACTTCGTTCCATTCAAATAGAACTTCGTTCCATTCAAATGGAATCAAAAAATTTCTAATATAATTAAATATTAATCACTTATATCGTATTTAAAGTGAGAATAACATGGAAATGAAAAAAATTTCACAAAAAGACCAATTCCATTTGACTGGAACGAAGTTCCATTTGAATGGAATGAATTCCATTTGAATGGAACAAAGTTCCATTTGAATGGAATGAAGTTCCATTTGAATGGAATGAAGTTCCCTAGAACCCCCTATACCCTAACTTTTGATGAGGAACATTTTTCGCGTTGACGAGAAATTCTGAAAAAATTCTGGTTTTTCAGTAGCCTCTGATTTTTCAGTGTTACTCGAAAAATCGCCACGCTGAAAAATCAGAGGCTACTGAAAAACCAGAATTTGGGAAAAATTATAGATTATAATGGAGAGTACTTTGTTGAATAAGTTTTGTTTTATGTTTTAAAGTTGAATAAAAATTTGTTATTTCCGAAAAAATAAAATTCCAGAAACTTATTTCCGCACCTAATACATCTTTTAGCTAATGATCCAAGTTGGCATGCATTAAAAAAATTTTTCGACAAATATAAGTAATGAGTTAAAAATAAACTAGATACTTTGTGATAAGGAGATTAAAAGTTGTTTTGATAAATCAAGTCTATCTTTAGGTTGAGCCAAATTTGTGATTACCTCGCAAAATGACTGATTAAAAAAAATAAAGCCTTTCACTAAATAAAGTAAGTTTACCGATGTAATTTTAGCCGCAACTAAGTCAAAAATTTGTTTTTTCACAGGATTAATATCTATCAATTTTAATCAAACGATCTATTTCTAGCTTCAAAATATGGGCTTATTTACCAGGCAACGTTAGAAAATGTGATAACGTTCTTGTATAAAAAGATCAATTTAGCAACACTGCATCTATTAAAGGGGGAGTCAACTTTGCAGCAGCACTCGGAAGACCATTTCTAGCAGAGTTTTTATCATAACTTTTGATAGATAAATCTGTTTGACTTGGTTTTGGTGTCATTTTGAAGCTCAGATTCTATCAAAAGTTATGATAAAAACTCTGCTAGAAATGGTCTTCTGAGTGCTGCTGCAAATTTGACTCCCCCTTTAAACATTTGAAACTTGACGTTTTTAAAAATTTTTTAGATATGATCTGTAAAGCTTTAATTTTATTTCTCTTGTCTATTTACTTTGCATCTGCCATCAACGTTTATAGTTGTCAAAAAATTTGGAAATGGGAAAGTAAGATTGGCATTGATATCAAACATCGAGCCGTTCTTCTGAAGACTTCCGACGGAGAACAAGTCATTCACCTCAACGTGAACTGTCCAAACTATGGTGGAAAAAAAGACGTTTGTTTCGATTCATGGAATGGAAATGCCCAAGGATGGAAAACTGATGGAAGTAGTGTTAACGCGATTTCCGGAGCGACGGTTGAAGAAATGTTGCAAAAGGCGCCTGCCGGATATAATCTGTTGCTTAATAACTGTATTGACTATCAAGATGCTGTCATGGAATATTGTAAAAAAGGAAGTTCAAAACGTCGGGGTTGTACTGGAGGTTTGTGCACTGGTGTTAAGGGAATCGCCGATATTCTCAAATCAATCGGTAAAAAATAAGCCATTTATGTAACTTTTTGTATTTTCAATAAAGAATTATTCGGATTCCTCACATAAAATTACCCTTATAGAGGTAATTTACGAAGACAAATAGAAAAAGTTCAAAAAAATTCACGTTTGGTGACCCCCTCCCCTATTATAAACTAGCTCCAAGAATATTAAGAATATTCGGCTTGCTAAACGACTCCATCTTGCTGATTTCATCGATTATAACGAGATATTTGTGGTTGGAGGTAGACCATAAAATTGAAACGTTATGAACTTAGATATGGATTTGGACTCTTACTCGGGCTAGGACCAGGATCCACCCCCAGACTCAGACACATAACCAGGTACAAATACAGATTCAAAATCGAAACAGACTCAGATCAGAAATCGGGTCCACACCAGAAGTAAAAAGAGCTCACTTCGTTGTTGTTGTTGACTTTGACTCTTACTCGGGCTCAGACCAGGGCGTGGAGGTTTTAAAATTTGATCGCTCAACCCGCGACCTTCCAGGTCACGGGTTGAGACACGGTTTCGATACCCAGCTTTGTCGCCTGGTTTTTGCCCAATAAATTGATCTCAAAAAAATCGACTTCTATAACCAAATATTGGCATTTTAAAATTAATTTGCAACATTGAAAAACACAAATTTTTGAAAAGTCTAGATATTGACACGAAAACATGAGTTTCGCTCAAAAAGATCGATTGGATCGTATTCAGCATACACTCTTACTAAAATTTGCATAAATTCATCTCTAGAAAATCGTAGTTGATGTACCCTTGAGGTTTGAAAATTATGGAAAAATATCTTCTAAAGGCTTAGGCTTAAAGGATCAGTCCAGTAAGTTAAAATCATAAGAAAAAATGATATATTCGGAAAGATCATGAAAAATGAAGCATTTTTGTTTTTACGGCATGTTCTGAATCGTTGTAGTTTTTACGATAATTGCGTTTGAACTTTTGAATTTGTGTGCATGCTCTTCGTTGTAATACGCAAACTTTTTTGAATTTTTGCGGAAAAATCGATTTTTGCATCAATTTTTTTTTGATGAGACGAACAAAATGACACCAAAATTATCCAATTTGAACATTGTTTTGGGTTATTGAAACGAAATCCCTGATTCA
>JAQGBS010000246.1:0-24656 GCA_034698545.1 Acrobeloides obliquus | reverse complement strand
AAAAAATCAACTTTGTCCAAAATGTTCAAAAATAAGATTTTCGATGAAAAATAAGAAAATAAGTCAAAATAAGAAAAAGTTCGAAAAATAAGACAAAATCTTATAAATAAGACAATGTGGACACCCTGACCATAATATAGTCCTTGACATAAGAAAACAGTATGCAAATTTTCAGCGGCCCATGGCAGCGCAGCTCTGAGATCGAGCCGTTACAACTTTAGGACCCTTATATAGATGTTTATATGAAGACTATGAGATTAAAAATGGTATATCTCGCCATTCCTGTTGTTTGGACGAGTGGTTTTGGTCTCGTTGGAAAGCTGGCGTCGAGAGCTACAACTTTTATTAAGGTCACAAGCCTCTCTGACCAACACATCGAAAAGAATTTGTCGAATCTTTATTAAAAACTATTAGGCCTATTCATAATTAAGGGTTGTTTCGACTATCAGCTAAAAATCCTCCATATCGGTTTCCAGAAATCAATTTTCGATGAAATTTTTTTCAGTTGTGTAGAACCAAATGCACAGATTCCGAAAATATGGTTACTTTTGACATATGACTCAAAATTCTTTTCTTAAAATCGTCTCCAAAAAACGGTAAAAATTGCAAAATTTGAACTATTTCACAAAATTCGCATATTCGCACATGTTACGGGAGCCAGAAAGTTCTGAAATTAGTGTCCCTAGATTCTGCATGGAAAATGGTGTGGAAAACTGTAGTCGATTGTCCAAAATGGCCCCAAGGTGTCCTTACAAATTTTGTTTTCCCTGATTTAAGGACACCTTGGGGCCATTTTGGACAATCGACTACAGTTTTCCACACCAATTTTCCATGCAGAAAAATGGTGTGGTATTTGGTTTTTTAAAATCCGCGCATCCTATGGTGGTCATCCCTTGTAAGTTGAAAATGCAAAATTTCTATTGTTTCTAACCCAAAAATGGCAAAATTTATGATTTTTAATATAGGGCTGTAAAAAATTATTTTTGACTACTTTCAAAATCCCGAAGTTCACTTATTTATCGATTTGTAGAATTCAGCAAGTCAGATTTTAGCAGTAGCGTAATTTCATCCGCCGAAAGGGGGGGGGAGATTTTGGAAATTTTCGATTTTTTCATGAAATTTTTGAAAAAATCATAAGGAAGACCATTATGCCTTAAAATTTTTTCCTTTAGGCATTGCTGATTTTCCGCTTTTGAATCTGTCCTTATTCCATTCCTGTTCATGTGTTTACATGAAACAGTGATTTGCATAAAACGGAGGTATCGCCGTTTTATCCCTGTACCACCTCTCCCAGTGGAGGTACAGGGATAAAACGAGGGACAAAACCTCACCACGAGATTGTTGCCTATAAAAAATCGGCGAAATATGTTTTTAACTAAAATTCTATGCAAAAATGGCATTTTATTAAAAGTGGCCAAAAAATAATGTTTTCCAGCCTCCATTCATCTAATTTGTTAAAAGATATAATTAAGAGTTTGAAGGTTTTTTGCATACAAATGGCAGTTTAGTATCGCATATATCAGTACCCCAAGCAAAATATGGAAAAGAACTAAAACCCAAATTAAAAACACAAGACTGATTAGAATTAATGTTTGGTTGGTCAGAAAACCAATTGCTATAATCAAATGGCGTATTGTCAGTCCATGTAAAGTTGGACAAACTAACATTATAGCTCAATCCAATCCAAACGCCAAAATAGGTTGCAATGAATTCTATAAATTCTACTATTATAAACGTGTAATGTGCAGAGGACGAATCGAAATTTGTTTAACTTTGTACATTATAATTTGATTGAAAAAATCTCCAATAATAAATCAGTGGAATAGAAAATTCATCAAAGTAAAATTCGTCAAATGAAAATTTGTCGAATTGAAGCGAAAATTTTTTCTCCAAGGACGAGGGGAGTGAGTCATTATATTTTTTCAAGTCCAGTAAAATTTTCAAAAGTCAAAAAAATCATAAGAGTTTCTCTTTAGGTACTGCCCAGATATCATGTAATCAATTAGAAGGAGGGAGGGTGGCCGAATGATTACGGGGAAGGGGGACAGGTACATAATCAAATGTATAAAAATTTTGTTTTTATATATTTTTGTTTTTTTGACGTAAAATTTGAAGAAGTTAACAAAAAATGTTGTTTAGTTTACTAATGCGTCATATATAGCCAATTTGTTAATCGTAAAACTATTTTAAAAGTTTTAACAAAAATTTGACTTTGATTACGTAATAATGGGAGGCGGGGTAGCTATCAACAATACATATTGGGTCGTCCGGAAAATAACCGGCTTTTGCCGATTCAATCGTATCGTTATAAAAATGACTTATCCGAGGGTTTTTCTATGCGGGGAATCGATTTGAGGAAACTAAAGCTCAAATTTGGCTCAATTTCGGTCAGTTTATGCATTTCGATCATTTTTATCAAACTTTGAACAAAATCCTCAAGAATTTTTTGTTACACGAAAATTGGGATACTACCGTTTTTCAATGCGCTCTATCGATTGGCAGTGGAATTTTTCAAAAATTCCTTCAGGAATTCAAATTCAGGTTTTCGTCCCTGCATAAAAAACCCCGTAGGAGTCATTTTTATAACGATACGATTGAATTTGCAAACGCCGGTTATTTTCCGAACGACATGACATAACATGGTGGACGAAAGTTGTAAAAAACGAGCTTGAAAACATGAAAAAACGTGTTCTTACGCTGCTAATAGCTCACTCCAATCGAAATTAAACTTTTTTGACAATGTGACACTTTGTTGATTTTTGAAAAAAATTCCTGAAAAAAGGATAGGTGACTAAAAAACGCACTATCTCGCCGAAAATTAAATGAAATCGCATAATTTTTTTCGTACAACATTCTACATCTTTTAATATTAACTACAGAAGAAAATTTTTTGAAAAGCTCGATACGACATTTTTTTAAACTTGTTTGAATTTTTCACTTTTTTGCACTTACGTCCTAAAAAGTTATTTTCATTATGAATTGATATTAAATGACCATTTGATTGTTGACACATTTGTTCGGCGTTTGAAAAAGTTGAAGTGAAAAATTGATATATCTAAATTATAACTCATGCTATATTGAAAAAACATACGATCAAAAGGAAGAGAATTCAAAGTCCAGGAAATCCTCTAAATAATGAAGAATATAATGATGGAATTGTTGACGTGGTTGCAGACCAGTTCCAGGAACTCTTGTGTTTCGAAGAAGAATATGAGTTATTCGATTAAATCTATTGATTATATGCTAAATGTTGATTCCCTTTCAGATTCCCTTTAGCAGTGGCGTAATTTCAGCCGCCGGAAAAGGGAGAGCTTTTAGAAATTTTTATATTTGTATGAGCTACAATTTTTATTTTTTCAACTTTACATAGACTGATAATTCTCCATATAATTGGGGTTCAGGGCAACCAAGTATTATTAAAAATTGATTTTTTCATAATATACACTGATAAGAAAAATGGTCGCAATCATTATAAACATAAACATAAATTTCTATACGCCAAATATAAAGTGCACAAAATTCGAGGGGAATGTTAAGCAAAGCAAGAAAAATAAAATAACACTAGTTATTAGTCTATAAAATTTGTGTTGTCGAGATGAAGGCTTTGCCGTTACTCTTGCTGTTTAATTTTGCGTATAGAATTTATGCTGATTGTCCGAATGGCACTTTTCCTAATGCATCTGGTAGCAAGTGTTATTTCATTCCACACGATTCCGAGAATTTTATATTGGCAGAAATGGATTGCGAAGGACAAAATGGAGATTTGGCATCCATTTCAAATGCTTTTGATAATAATGCTTTAAGAGGTAAAAACTATGACTGGGTCACATTTACGTTCATCACTGGTTGTTGCGCACAGAATGCTCCGCGCTGCATGCATTGATGCTCAATGCGGGTAGTGCTGAGTGTACCAGAAATCCGAATAAAAATTACCATATCTCCGCGAAAACTAAATTAAATCGAATCAATTTGTTCCTATAAATTCTACTCCTTTTAAACTATAATTTTACAAGAAAAATTTTTGAAAAACACTTTTCAGTATTTTGTAAAATTTGTTTGAATTTTTCGCTTTTTGCAAACTTCCGAGGCTATTTTTTCTGCCAAAAACTACACAACTTTGGCATTTTGGGGGATAACAAGAAATTTTTCTTCTGCGTCCAAGAATCTGGCTTCGTAACTTTGATTCTACCTCTCTTGCAAGCATTTTGAGACCCCGATTATAAAAAATAGTGTAAAAAAATTTTTTAAGACTAAAATTTGTGCAAAGTTGCAGATTGCTGCGAATTCTTTCGTAAAATGTTATTGGCACTCAAGTAACACGTTTTTAAGCGTTTTTACGGATTTTCACAATTTTCACACTTTTGTGATCCGTGATCGTGTATTAAAATTGAATTATTTAGCAAACGCCACAAACTTACTTGGCTCAAACGTAACACATGCCTGGCTAGGTGGAAGGAAAGACAGAAAAGGGACATGGATATGGTCAGATGGACAGAATTTTACTTATACACATTGGGCTAAAGGTATTAATATTAATATTTAAAAAACGGTATTATTAATAAAAAATTACTATCACAGACGTGCACGCTTCTTTAGCTAGAACGGACGGATGAGCGGGCATACAATGGACACAGAAACCGTATTTGAATATCTATGATTTTCATTTAGGAAATCCAGACAACAATAATGATGATAATTGCATGGTACTCAATCTTTCGGATGGCCTTTGGTATAGCCACAACTGTTATGACATTCTTCCATATATATGTGACTTTTCTCAAACCAATTGCCCGACTTGTCCACCATGTCCTCAAACCACATGTCCTCCATGCCCATTACATTGTGAAATTTCATGCCCTGATAGTTGGGTATATAACTCAAAAACTGGATTTTGTTATAAGGTAAAGAAATTTTCTTTCAATATTATTCGTCTTAAAAAATGCACATTTCCTATGTTATTACCTAAGAAAAAATTGATTCATTTTAGGTATTTTATAACCATACATTTATTTCTTACAATTATAGTGAATCAGTTTGCGAGCAATATAATGGTTCTTTAGCTTCTATTCACAGTGGCGATGAAAATTCTTTCATATTAGGCAATATTTATTATACTAAACTAAAAATATTTAAAAGTCTTTAGGTCTTCACAATACAGTTCCATACATAGGCTTGCGCTATAATAATAAAACTAACGCATTCCAATGGTCCGATAATACGACAGTAAATTATAAAAATTTTGATCCGAATGATACAAGTACTGGAGATTGTGTTTCTCAAGAGCTCGGTAATGGAATGTGGTATACTCGAACTTGTTCATATGCTGAAGGATTTGTATGCAAAACAAGACCACAAATCTGGCAAAACAATACATTAGAATATAAGATAAAAGATACTGCCTTTCTTAATATTATTGAAGGAAACAATCAGACAAAGCCAATAAACTCATACTCTGAACATCAATGTTCAAACACATGCCCAACATGTATGCCAGATAGTTGCACTCCATGCCCAACGATATGCAATACGAAATGTCCAGATGGATGGACTTACTATTCGGCTACTAATTTTTGTTACAAAGTTCAGTTGTTTACTTTTCAATATAGCATGAGTTATAATTTAGGTATTCGATTGGCCAAATTATTTAAATTTTTCAAAGGCCGAACAAACGTGTCTACAATCAAATAGTCATTTAATATCAATTCATAGTGAAAATGAAAATAACTTTTTAAAACGTAAGTTTTTATTAATGTCGTAAGTTTATTTTATGTCTTATTGTATGTATTATTGATAGCTACCCTCCCCTCTATGATTAAGTAATTAAAGTTAAATTTTTATTATAAAAAATTTAAAAGCCACTTTCTGTAATAATTGACTTTTGGTCAATTAAGGAAAGACCTGGATCTCAAAAGTTGTTTGATTTGTCTAAATTTCACATGTACCCCCGTTTTTGACTATGCTGAATCCGAAAATGAAGGAATTGACGTAAACTTTTCAATTGGATTTTGATATCCGGCACATGGGCCTTGTTTTGAACACCAACGACACTAAAATTGCTATATCTCATCCTACGTAAAAGACCTCGTCATGGTTTTCATGTCTTTGGAATCCTCAATTCAGAAGCTAAAAACTTTATTTAGACACTATGTGGTGAATTCGATGTCCGGGAGAAGTTATGATGCCATCTTTGAAAAATTACGCCAGAAATTTGACCCCTAAAATACAAAAGTTAACCCATACCCATATCTCTGCGAGGTTAGATCGTAGCCGGCCCCCCCCCCCGATAGCTCAGTTTTAGGGCTTTATTAGAGCTTTCCAAAAAGTGGTCGATCGCCGGAATCCAATTTATATTCGCGGATATAAATCACTTTTAAATTAGCTGGGTTCAAAAACTCCAAATCTAACGTTAGAGAAATTTGCCATAATTTAAATATATTTGGAAAATTCATGAAAAATGGAGCATTTTTTGTTTTTACAGTAAATTCTGAATCGCTAATGGCTTTGAGATAATCGCGTTTGAAGTTGGCGAATTTTTGAAATTTGTTTTGAGTTTAAATTTCCCGCAAAGACCTTGATTCAAGGACTTTGTGGGAAATTCAAACTCAAAACAAATTTTAAAAAATCGCCAACACAGGAGATCATTTTTAGCAAAATAAATTTTCGGGGAAAAAATTGGCTATATATGACGCATTAGTAAACCAAAAAATATTTTTTTGATTAAAAAAATATTTCCTAATTTTGGGATATATAACAAAAACACGTGTGCAAGGGTTGAAAACTTAAAATTTTGTCACAAAATTGGTCGATTTTGTAAAATATAGATATAAAACTAACTATTTTTTTATAAAAATAGGCCAAATTAAAAGTTTTTGCGTGACGGCACCTTTATTGGTAAACAGGTGTACGGCTAATTAAGTTAAGATGAACCTCCCTACCCCCAAGGAGTAAAAAAGTGAAAAAATTTTTTTGTCTCTGATTTCGACGATTTTGGTGTCAATAGTCTTCTCTCATTGTCCTTACAACTTTAATTAAAGCACTGTCAGTTTAAATCTAACGGTCCCGAGATCGTAATCACGCACATTACACGTTTATAGAGTAAGATTTATAGAATTCATTGCAACTCATGAATACTTTTGGATTGGGTTAAGCTATAGTCTTAGTTTGTCCAACTATACATGGACTGACAATACGCCATATGATTATAGCTTTTGGGATTCTGGACAACCAAACATTACTACTTCTAATCAATATTGTGTTTTAAATTCTGGGTTCTATCCTGGTGTTAGTCCATTTACTTGGCATACTGATATATGCAATCGTACCTTGCAATTTGTATGCAAAAAACCTCCAAACTTTTAATTGTATCTTTTAACAAATTAGATGAATGGGGACTGGAAAATATAATTTTTTGGCCACTTTCAACAAAATGCCATTTTTGCATAAAATTTTAGTTAAAAGTACATTTCGCCGATTTTTTATAGACAATAATCTCAATTAAAATTACCACGACACATGAAATAGGGACAATTTCAGATGGTGTGATGAAGTTTTGACATAATTGGGAGAGGGGTACAGGGGAAGTGTTAAGCGAGAACATGATGACATTATTCAATAAATTTTCGCCTAAAAATATAAATTTTCAAATTTTTTAGTCAGGAAAAATTTTTAGGTCGGGACAAAAACATGATAGTTGATTTTTTGACATCCCTCCAGAGCTGCACTGGAACAGGTCCAATGACCGGTGTTGAAAATTTTGAGATAAAATTTTCGAAAAATATTTTCAAAAAATGATGACGAAATTACACTTTTTATTTCAGTCCCGGTCAAATTTTAACGTAACCGGGACTTTAAGGAACCGAAACAAGTCCTGTTTCCCACTCCTTTTTCATGTGTGATTACCACTGAAATCTTTTACAAGAAAGTTGCTAAATGACCAACGATGATCGTTTGCAAATTCAAAAACGGAAAATCAACAATGCCTAAAGGGTAGTGGCGTAATTACAGGTGGAGCTTTGGGAGGCTCCACCCTTCTGGCCTAAAGATTTTTTAAATCATAATAGTCCTTATGATTTTTTTCAAAAATTTCATGAAAAATTCGAAAATTTCCAAAAGCTCTCCCCCGCTTCCGGCGACTGAAATTACGCCACTGTTAAAGAGGATCTGACTTTCTGAATTCTACAAATCAATAAATACTCCGGGATTTTGAAAGTGGTCAAAAATCATTTTTTACATCCATTATATTAAAGGAACAGTGCACGAATGGGGACTCGTTGACTTACTTTATATAACTTGTGTGTAACCCCCGTTTTTTATGCGTAGAATTCGAAACTGAATTCCAAAAATTTTGAAAAACTAAGTTGCAAATGCAAAATTTCTATTTTTCTAACCCAAAAATTGCAAAGCTCGTGATTTTGGGGCTAGAAATAATAGAAATTGAATCTGCAATTTAGTTTTTCAGAAATTTTGGACTTCATTTTCGAATTCTACGCATAAAAAACGGGGGTTACACAAAGTTTGATAGATTATGTCAATGAGTCCCCATTTGTGGACCGTCCTTTTAAATAAAACGTATATTTGAAATGTTCGTTTTGCTTTAATAAAATTACGAAATTGCTTTTCTTCTAAAGCCATTTCACACCATTGCATATTTGGACACTTGATTTCGCCAGTTTCAACAAAAATTATACCAACTTCCATTGTGACCTCCAGCCTTTTGGTATCTAGACGAACGGCTATAAATGAAAAATATTTTTTTCAATTTTTATCTCTTTTTAATTTTAACGATGAAGCGTAACAATGAAGATTGTTGATTTATAAATTTGAATGTTGAAAGATTGAAAATTGATTTTTGCCTTAACATTACACTGATTAAAAAATTGGTTATTTGGCTATATATGATAAAGCATTAGTAAATCAAACAACATTTTTTGTTAATTTCTTCAAATTTTACGTAAAACAAATAACAAAAATATATAAAAAAACATAATTTGTATACAGGATGGCGCAAAAAAGTGACTTTTTTAGACCTGTTTGGGATCCAAAAATTTATTTTCCTAAAAATGACTCCACTGGGAGAGAGGGTAATTTTGCGGGGGAATCGATTGAGCGCATTTCCAAACCCTGAAATGCTTTCCTGACCCTGATTCAGGGGGAAATTGGATTTTGAAAAAACCACCATTTTTAGCTAAACAAGAGATTTTCTTTAAAAAACAAACAAAAGCGGTATTTGAAATGAGAAATATCATTTGTATGCATTAGTGAATCGTGTTATGCTTTGAAAACGTGTGCAATCGCGTTTTTGCATAAAATTACCCCGGGAACATTTTTCCCAGAAAAAAGGGGAATATGATCATTTTCGCTTCAAAAATCCAATTTTTTCCTGAATCAGGGTCAGCAAACATTTTCATCGTTCGAGAATGCACGCAATCGATTCCCCGCATAAAATTAATCACGAGGGGGGGGGGGTCATTTTTAGCAAAATAAATTTTTGGGTCACAAAATGTCCTCAAAGCCATTTTTTTGCGCCATCCTATACATTATGATGTAACCTGACCCCTCTCCCGTAATCAACGTAGTTATTTTTCAACCAAATTATATCAAGGTCTGGAGGCTGAGCGCTACCGAAATCGGAGGAAAGAAGGAATTCTGCGAGAGTAACTCCAAACGGTACTTCGAGTAGTTCATATATATCCCTGAGTGGTCGTATGGTGGGAAATTTTTCCTTAATCAATTTCTGTTTTTCTTAACGTAACAAACTCAACAATTCAAAAAATGGAACTTTTCAAAAAGTATAAAAGTTGAAATTTTATTTTTTTAATTTTTATACATGTGTAAATTTACAAAGTTTAAAAAAATCCCGACTCGTTCCCTGCCTGATTTCAAAAGCCAAAAATTCTTTCGGATTTGTGTTTCCCATATCCGAAAATCCCCGAGTACAAAAAATCAGCTAGTTTGGAGAACTTTTTAAAAAGTCGATTTTTTCCCTTGGTCCCCAAGAAAAAGATTTTTGTCTCTGATTTTGATTCGAATGTCTTCTCTCATCATTCGATACAACTTTAGTTAAAGCACTGTGAGTTTAAATCTGACGGTCCTGAGATAGTAATCACGCACATTACACGTTTATAGAGTAGGATTTATAGAATTCATTGCAACTAATTTTACCTTTTGGATTGGGTTGAGCTATAATGTTAGTTTGTTGAACTTTACATGGACTGACAATACCTCATATGATTATAGCTATTGGAAATCTGGACAACCAAACATTACTTCTAATCAGTATTGTGTTTTTAATTATGGTATTAATTCATCTACTTGGTCTACTGGTGGATGCAAAATTGAAAAAAATTGACGAATTAAAAGTTTTGATTATATTCGCCTGACTTGCAATAAACTCCGGTTATTGAAACGAAAATTTAAGAATTTTTGAAAATCAGGATTTTGGCGGCATTTAAATTCAAAATCGGAACTCAAAAATCGCCAAGTCAACGCGATTATCTCGACAACGATAACGATTCAGCATTTACTGTAAAAACAAAAAATGCTCCATTTTTCATGAAATATATATAAATTATGGCAAATTTCGCTAATCTAAAGAATTTTCAATCACCGATCCTCCATTTCCTATTTTTTGCACCAAACATATTCAATCCTTAAATTTATTTCTAATTATCTTTGAAGAAAACTTAAAAATCACGATAATATCATTTTTATATTAAAAAGTGGATATTTTGGCTTCACTAAGTTTTAGCCATTAGCAATTGTATTTGCCACCACTTCCACTAAAAAGCAAGTGTTAGGTTAATCAAGAGTTTTTAGTCTTTTTACATGATTCAGGGCCCGAAATTTTTCCTAAAACTAACTCCACAAAAGTATTTTTAGGCGGAGAATCGATTGCGCACATTTTCTAATAGGGCCTATCTATACTTCAGTAGCGAGCTCTGCGACTGACCCCTTCCGGCATAAGAAAGTTGTCGCAAGCTAGAAAAATTAGTAGACTCCACCTAGAAACCTCCAAAAAATTGTCTTGCGACAACTTTTGACTTCGATAAGGGGTTAATCGCGGGCAGTCGCTCGCGACTTGAAGTATAGAGAGGCCCATAGTGAAAACGCTTCCCTGACCAGGCCTGAACCAGATAAGAGCCCTGAATTTCATACCCTTTTGTACCTTGGCCTGCTGGGAATGATCGAGAGCCATCCCTTGGTCCAATAATGCTCTAAATCTCTTGGTCGATGCCCGGATCTTTTTTAACCTATTTCAGCCTCGGTCCAGCCAGGCCGACCTTGGGAACTTAATCAGGCCGAGTACTGGCCTTTCCACCCGCATTTCTAACGCAAAAAATGGTATCAATCCCTAATGTTAAAAAAGAGATTAAAATTACTTACGAAGCATCAAAGATTTGATTGGCAAGTTTGTCAGCTAACAAGCTTTTTAAAGTAGCTGTGTCATTTGCACTGTAGACACAACCGGAGCCACCAACATAGCTAGCTAAAGCTGGAAGATTGCTTCCGGCTTGGTAACCAAGCGCCATGAAAGAGTATGTACCATTAGCAAGTATACTATTTGCTATACTGATAGCAGCTGTATTTGGTCTGAAAAAGCCGAGATCAGTGATATATCCGGTTGCAAAATTTTTTTCCTCTGAATTTTGATTCTCTTATCTTTAATCTCGTTTAATTTAAACGAGAAATGTTTGTTTGTGTCACCGAATTTTGCAACAAGTTTGATTTTAATTTTGGAAATTTTCAGGGCATACGAATCGAGCACGTCTTTAGTAGAATTGTTTTAAAATTTGTTGATAATACCTTTAATCCAATTTTTATATGAAAAAGGCTGTCCATCTGTCCATACCCATGTCCCATTATTGAGATTATTTCCACCTAGCCAGACATATGCAACGTTTGACCCAAGCAAGTTTGTGGCATATTCTAAATAATTCAATTTTAATACATCCTATTGACGTATTTATTTATTTTATACACAGAACTGCATGTTGTGCTGCTCGTAGTGAACATCGATGTGTTCAGCGCGAAGTTTTCTGCGCTCAGCAAGGGTGATTGCCAGTTGGTGACATAAAATCTCTGCCAGTTGGTGACATAGATTTATGTAGATTTATGTCACCAACTGGCAATTGAGAAAATTGCCAGTTGGTGACATAAATCTATGTCACCAACTGGCAATTGAGAAATTTGTCAGTTGGTGACATAAATTTATGTGATAGCACCCAGCACCCATATAGCATTTAATCGACTGATTCAACAATTAACAAGAATTTTGTAAAAAATTAGAGGGTTACTCCCTAAAAAATGAAAAATATGCGAATTTCAAAAATGGCTCCAAACTGGCTAATTTCGGGGGTTTTCGACTATGGGGAACACGATGGCGAGATTATTTTTCGACAAAAATTTTTGTAAAAATTAAAAATTAGGAGGTTTCCCCCTAAAAATTCAAAATTTGATCAAAAATCAAATTTTATTAAAAATTCAATTTTTTCAAAAAAATTTTTAGGAGGTTACCCCCTAAAAATTCAAATTTTTATAAAAACATGAAGTTTTGAAAAAATTTAATTTTTAGGGGGTATCCCCTAAAAAATTTAGGGAGTATCCCCTAAAAAATTGAAAATATTTTTTCTTGTAATATTTTATATTTTTTTGTAATATAAATATTTGTAATATTTTTTTGGATGTAATATCGAGTATTTTTTTGTAATATTTAAAAAAATGTTAGGCTTAGGCTTTAAGCTTAGACCTTAGGCTTTAGGCCTTAGGCTTAGGCCTTAGGCTTTAGGCCTTAGGCCTTAGGCTTTAGGCCTTAGGCTTTAGGCCTTAGGCTTGGGCCTTAGGCTTAGGCCTTAGGCTTAGGTCTTAGGCCTTAGGCTTTAGACCTTAGGCCTTAGGCTTTAGCTTTAGGCTTAGGCTTTAGGCTTTAGGCTTAGATCTTAGGCTTTAGGTTTAGGCCCTAAGCCGGATATTCGACCACTTTTGTATGAGCCATAAAAAAATATTACATCAAAAAATACCTTTGCTAAAAAGTTTTTCAAAAAATTAAATTTTTATAAAATTTTGAATTTTTAGGGAGTAACTCCTAATTTTTAATTTTTGCTAAAAAATAATATCGCCATCGTGTTTCCCTTAATAAAAAAAAGTGCGGTTTTTTAGTGCTACCCTGTACTTTTTCAGTTTTTGTTGAATTTTTAGTTTAAATTTCAAAACAAAACTAAAAGGTCTATAGACCCTTTTAACCCCCTCCCTTTCAGTAGCTACTCCCTTGTTTTATTTATTTCGAACCAGTGCTGTTCTTTCACTACTTTGCAAGCGCGTTTAAATAAAACATCAAAAAATAATGAAATTTTTTATCAACACATAAATTTAAAATTAAAAACTTTTTATAAAATAAGTAAAGCTTGCCACCAAATGATAAAATGAAAATTATTAGCTGGTGACATCATTAGTCGTGATAAAGATTTACGCCACCAACTGTTGTATATTTTATGTCACCAACTGGCAATTTTCTCAATTGCTAGTTGGTGACATAAAATCTCTGCCAGTTGGTGACATAAATTTATGTCACCAACTGGCAATTGAGAAAATTGCCAGTTGGTGACATTGCCAGTTGGTGACATAGATTTATGTCACCAACTGGCAATTGAGAAATTTGCCAGTTGGTGACATAAATCTATGTCACCAACTGGCAGAGATTTTATGTCACCAACTGGCATCTGCTCCATCCTTATAAGGGACATTCACGAGGTGTAAGTCCCAGTTTTTTATAATTTTCATGTGGAAAGATAGTAGAGGCCAATATAAGGAGTTCATAAAAAAATTAGGATCAATGGGCCTTCTATGACCATATAATAAAAATCGAAAAAATAATTAAAAATTGCAAAAAAGTCCGAACAGGGCGAACTCGAACCCGCCACTCAATCCTCAATTGCCCGCAATACAAGGTTTAAAATCCTAAATCCCATGACCGCTTTCTTACCATGAGACATTTGCCAAACAATGTGAGTCATTACAAAACAAAATTCCGGAACATAAAAATTTTGAAAATATAATGCCATTGATCCACATCCCAAAATTTCCATTGAGATCATAAAAGATTGGATATTGACCTAAATGTTTTAAAAGTACAACTTTTTTAGATACAAAAAATAGATTGGGGACAAATTTTCCAGTACCCTTTTTTTTATTGAATCTTTTTTTCCCAGTGACCATTTTACCCCAGTGAACTATTTTTTTCCCTGTGACCATTTTTCCTCAATTTTTGTTGTAATATTCAATCTTATTGACAATCAGGCAAATATTTTAAATGGATTTATGTCAACAAAAGATATGTAAATTTCGGATGTTTTTCAAGTCGTTCTTAAACAAAATGAAATTGTTTCGATCGATAAGACAGGATATTACAACGAAAATTGGAGAAAAAATGGTCACAGAGAAAAAATTATCTCAGGGAAAGAAAATCCAGGAAAAAAATGGTCACAAGAAAAAAAAGATTCCGGAAAAAAGAATACGGGAAAATTTGTTCCAAGCCCAAAAAATACCGTATTTCCTTTAAAATAAGACCCGGATCTTATTTTTTTCAACCCCCTCTGAAGGAGGGGGTCATATTTTAGATGGGTGGGGGTCTTATTTTGTTCAATCTATCCATACAAAGCAAATTATAAAATAATTTTATGTAGATTTGTGAAATTGCCATGTCAATTTCAAATTTAGCAATTGTCAAATTCTCTGTCAATCGCAAAAACGATTTTTCAAATTTTTCCCTTGGTTCCCCTATGTTTTTACTCAAGGAAAATAAATAAAAAACCCTTATCAACTACATTAAACGTATAAGTCTGTGTGTCCAGATGATCTCGAGAACGCTTGATTTAAACCTCTAGCGCGATTGAAAGAGTGATAGGGGAACGGTGACAGAAGACGATTGGCACTAAAATGATCGAAATCGGAGAAAAGAATTTTTTCAATTTTTTTTCAAAAAAAGATTATCTGTAGCAGATTAATAAAAAAAAGTATTAGTAATAACTAATACATTTTTAACGAGGAGTGTCACTTGGGAGTATCTCTCGAGGTCACCCCCCCCCCCCAGAGCGAGGAGCGCTCGGCTCGCTGTACTCATTTTTAAACTCAAAGAAAGTGATATATAGATTAGAATAGAGAGAGACCGGTAAAAAAATTTTAGTAAAAAATTTTCCAAGCATAAAAAATTTACATTCTTAGAGGGGTGTTATTTTGTAGGGGTATTTTAGGGGGAGAAGAGTCTTATTTTATAGGAAATATGGTAATTAAATTCCCTACACAACGTTGTGAATGTGAAGATGTCACCAATTTAAGCTCATTGTATTTAACAGCCCAGCCAACACAAATAATTAAATAAAGAGTTACGATTGTAGCTGCAACTGTAATATTGTGTGCGTAAAATGCTGGATTTGTTAGCTAGAAATTAATATCTGGATAAAAATATTGGGGAAGGAAACACTCTTAAGAATACATTATCAGAGGGGTTGCCAAGTTCCTAATTTATACAAGGGGAGGGTAAGCTCCGACGACAAAAAAGGGCTCTAGGAATTTTGCCAACGAAAAAAGCGAACTTTTGCCAACGAATTTTATAATGTTCAATCATTAAATGGATTTTTAATGAATAAGCAACCATTTTTATGGTTGCTTTGATTCAATGTGTCTGATTCAATAAATAATTTTATTATGACAAAAGTGGATGAATTATTCGGGCAATAAATTTTTATGTTTTGTTGTTAGCAAAAGTCCAATGCAAGACATCATATCATTGGCAAAAGTCCGTTGGCAAAATTCCTAGAGCCCAAAAAAGCGTCTCGGCATTTTCGCGGAGACTTTTTTTAAAGTTTTGGGGCCGATAGTGCGTGGGGGTTCCTATTCTCTACGGGAGGGGATTGCTGTATTGGGTAAAAAACAAAAAGAGATCGTGGTTATATATAAATTTTTCCTTACGTTTTTTTTAAATTCATCTCCAAAATGTGGATCGTTGAAAACAGCCATATATTTTGAATGATAAAGGAATGGATATTGGAACAACAAAGCATAAGATCCATAAAGAAAGCACAAAGCCAACCAAATCCACGTCCGACGGCCTTTGAATAAAATATTAGCCAAATTTGGTGCTAATATCTCTAGGCATCTATTAAAAGCTAGTAAAATTCCAATTACGGTGCCAGTAAACCATCCAACTGAAAATATCTTACTAGGGATAAAGATGGGCTGAGATTTTTTCAGAATTTTTCGAAAAAATACTTACATGTAGAAACAACACCAAATAAGTAATATCGAGTTGGAGCTGTACAAAACACCCCACCAGTAATTGTGTCATAGCCATTCATAAAGCATATCTCGATTAATGTTAAAGCATCTATTATACCGACTGTAAACATCATTTTATAACTCGGAATTCGGATGAATTCCGGCTTTAGCATAACACTTAGAGTTGGTATGTAAAAAGCCTGAACGGAATTTTTTATTACAGTAAAAATGTGTTTATTACAGTAAAAATAATAAATTTTTACAAAAGAGATTTTTGATTTGATCAACTCTTGAAAAATTCTTTTTATCTCCCTAGAAAAAGTGCCTCCAAGATCCTCCCAAGAATTTGTATAAAAAATCTGTTCAAAAAATTACACAACATAGTAAATCACTATTGTAAAATTTTTCTCTTTTTTGCTGCACCGAGGTACTATTTACTTCATAAATAATTCCAGTGACAATAAAGAAAAGACCCATTGGTATATTAGATTGTCCATTGGCATACCATTCATCGAGTGTTTTCATAGAACAATTATAAATTCTATCATATTCAGCTCGGTTGAACAAGAATCGATTCATTGGTCTAACTTTAAGAGATTTTTACGATTTTTGACGCACAGCAAACTAAAGCCTTGTATAGAAGTTATTGAAATAATATTTTAAGGCACATGACATTTTTAGTGAATGAAAAAGTCAAAATAAAGTAAAAATTAAAGAAAGTACAGGGGGAGGCAAAAGACATTGTCAAAAACGCTGAAAAGGTATTTTCTCGTCCAGAATTCCCCTGTATGGTTGACAAAAAAGTTGGATTTTAGTCCTAATGGTGACAAATTTTCTCATTATTGTTATCATAAATAAACTCCTAACGTGCTCAAAATTTGCATTTAGGTTGTTTTTTGAAAGATCCCGAATTCGCGTTTGTCAAAAAATTCGTTATTTTAAATTTTCGTGTCAATACTCAAACTTTATTGCAAATCAGGCAATGTTTTGTTGGATTTATATAGTTTTTTCTTCAAAAATGTTATTGATTTTAAAATATATAGGCTACGCAGCCCCGCTGTCAAATTCGGTGATTGCGGTATCAATTTATTCTTTATGCATCAAATTTTAATGAAATAAAACTTTTTCGAGAAACTTCAAAATACTCGCTAAAAACGGCTTGCAAAAATGACTAACTTGATTTGCAGTAAAGTTTGAGTATTGACACGAAAATTTAAAATAACGAATTTTTTGACAAACGCGAATTCGGGATCTTTCAAAAAACTACCTATATATGCACTTTTCATGAAATGAGGCACTCGGAAGCCGCATTTTTCGACGAGGAAAACTTTGAGTATAGCCTTTGTATAATGCGGTCGCACGAAGAATAATTTTTATTCAACAACGTTTCGGGGTTTAACTCCTTCTTCAGGTCTAAAAAACAAAATACAGTATAGGAATAACATAAAAACGTAAAAATTAGCGTGAAATAGTTTATTACAAACAATGCAGGTTCGTAAAAGTACAATAAATGCAAGTGGAGCGAAAGCGTATTGTGTTGTTCCAAAAGTTTTTTACACTTTTCACTTTACACTTTTAATTGAAAATAAAAAGTGTGAAGTGAAAAGTGTAAATTGAAAAGTGTAAAATGAAAAGTGAAGTGTAAAAACTTTTGGAGCAACCCAATATAAGAGAAGAAATAAAGAAAGAAATGACAAAGAAACTAGTACAGGCAAAGGTTAGAAAAGCAATAGCTCGATTCCTTCCATTTCCTGGAAGGAATTGAAAAAAGTGCTTAATTGTTGCTTATAAGTGCCTATATTGGCACTTGTAGGGACTAGATAAGCTCTTATAATTATTGCCAATCTTTTTTCTATATCCCTAAAATTTTCCAAGAAAGTGGTTATGTAAGTTTTAATGTCGATCGATTGATTTCTATGCGAGAAATCGTTTGCGCGCATTGAAAAATCTTCAAACACTTCCTTGACCATGAAATCGTAAAAAAAAATCAGAACTTTTCTTTTTTTTCAAATTTTAAACGATTTCATGGCTAAGGAAGCGTGTTGAAGATTTTTCAATGCGCGCAAACGATTCCTCGCATAGAAACCCCCCCCCCCACACAGGGTCATTTTGAAAAAAATTAAAAAAATTTTTTTTGGCAAAAATTGCAAAAGTGCAGTCTCCACCCTGTATATTGTTAGAAATGCACATGGTAAGCTAAATTATAACTTTCTGATGAACGTTTTCAGGATCATTTAGACTGGAGATACGGCGAACAACTTTGTATAACATCACTTTTCATGAAAATTTCTGTCATATAGAAAATCCTTATGACAATCATTGTTGCTTTTGAGTTAAGATATTTCTATTATAATTCAAAAGCACAGTTATTGCAACAATAATTTTCATAAGGATTTTCTCCATAACAGAAATTTTTTCATAAAAAATGATTTTCTACAAAGTTGTTAGCTGTGATCTCAAGAGTTAAAAGATAAAAAATTAGCCTAAAAGGATTTAAAATAACCGAGATATGGCCTTAAACGAAAAAATATAGAGTATTTCAAATTATAAATGTCCAGGGAGGAAGGGTAATTTCTTATCGCCTAATTCCAACGGGAATCGATTCACCGCTCTAAAAAACCAGTCTATACAAAAAACATGCGTTTTTGTGCTGAATTGGAGGAGATATGGCGATTTTGCTGGGAAGCTATATGCTCTCAGACCTAAAAAATGGATTTTTTGGCTCCTTAAATGAATTTTTCGAGGAAAGTGATATTCTATAAAATTGTTTCTCACAAAATTTTGCATGAAAATGACTCATCGCTGACGTTACGGTGTTAAAACTGAGCTCCGAAAAATATTTTATTTGCATCTATAAAGCTTTGAGTGTCCCATAGACAAGCGGCAGTGCAAAACCAAAGAAAGCTAGCTCGAGGCTAGCTTTGGATATTTTAGGCACGCCTCTTAACTATGGCCCTCTAAATGTTATAAACATGTTACATGAAAATGCGACTATCACACTATAAAGATTATTGGAATGAGATGGAAAATCTTACAAGAAAAAACTGACAAAAGCTGATAAATTATGGGTAATTTTTCCATATAATTCATATATATAAAATAGAGAAGGGAAAAAGAGACTGATGGGATTCCAAATTCGGGATTGCCAATTTTTTTCATTTTTCTTGATTTTTTTCTCAAAAATTTGCCAACGATCTTAATTAAAGTTGTTTCTACACACATTTTGGACACTTTTAGCAAAAAATCTCGAAAAAAATCAGAAAAAAGTTTTTCACGTGGCGGTCTCTAATATAAAGATTTTAATTATTCTTTATTATCTGGTTCGATTTGCTTGGGTTTGTATTATGGATTTATGAGATAAGTAAAACCCGTCCAAGAAAGTTTCAAAACGCATCTCCTCCGTCAGTTTTCATCCGTTTTTGATGATCTTGAGTTTAAAAAATCCTGAAAGCCTATTTTACAACGCTACGGATTGACTTTGTTGATTTTTATTTTCTAAAAAATAATTTTTTGATATCGTTGCAAACACAAAATGAGGCGAAAAGTAATGTTCGCCACCCGGATTTGAACCTACGCCTTCGGAATGGAGTCTAAAAAATCCTCAACTCGGTATTGCGAAAAAACAGACTTTATAAAGTCTTGCGCCATAGTCGAGGAGGCATTGGAAAGGGGAAGGAAGGGCAATAAAAACGTGTTTTAAATTGTAGGAAACGCATTAGTAGAAAGAATTAAAACTTTATCAGAAAAAGGTCTGTTTTGGCGAAAGAGAAGACATTTTCGCGAAGATTTGAGCGATGCTCAAAACTCGGTAAAACATGGAACTAATCAATCATTTTTAAAGTATATTAGAACTTTATTATTTCTTATTTTTAAATTTTTTTGACTAAGTTTGTTTCTGGATAGCCGGTATTGGTAAAATCTGGTTTGCCCGATCTTTCTTTAACCAACATAGTTGTTTACGAAATGCAGTTTTGTATTCTTTGCTAAAAATTTTAAGTATACTTTAGATAAACATCTTCATTGTTAGCACTGACCACAACTTGTCACAAAAGTTGTCTTTTCGTGAAGCCTGCTAGGCTGGAGATGCAAATAATCACTTTATCATTAGTACCAGGCAGTAGCGTATCCAGGGGGTGCAAGAGGGCTGCACCCCCCCCCCCCGAAATTCGAAAAGTGGAAAATTTTTCTTAATGGTCCCCCTTATGCTTCTGCAAAATTTCTGGGCTTAAGGTTAGATTCTACTCTCGCATCTTCTGAAATCTGATCCTAGATACGCTACTGATACCGGGATTTAAGTGGAAAATTCAAGAATTATATTTTGAGATTGCATATTGATCTCACCCCTCTCCCCAACCATTAGGCTTCTCTTACCTAAAATAGTAATAAACATAGAAGTGTGAAGCGTATCCAAATGATGTCAAAACTCCAGTGGACATCCTATATGTAAGTAACCGGTTTGCTGGAACTACTACATTAAAAATAGCCAAAAGAATATATGAAACTGGATATGTTAGGGTAACAATAATCATAATAATTGTCAATGGCTTCAACAACTGTCCCGTGACTTTTGAACTCGAGACTAAAATTATTAACTGACTTTATTGGACGCATATTGTAATGATCGTAACCAGTAGCGTTTCTGGGATTTTGTTTTGGGGCCCTCATTTTTTTATCAAATTCTGGCTAAAAATGTTATTTTTCTTAAGAAATTTTAGGTTACGGAATCTAATTTACAAGAATCTTATTTACGGAATATAATTTACAAATCGCCATAACTCGGTCAGGTTTCGGAGCGGCTCAAATCGCTTGGAAACGTGTTTTTTGACCGCGAAAATCCCCTAGCATTTAAAATCAGCAAAATTTAACGTTTCTGATATAACTTTTCAAATTCGTAAATTAGATCCGTAAATTAGTTCCTTGTAAATAAGATTCCGTAAACTAGTTCCGTGTAAATTAGGATCGGAACCTAATTTATAGTAAAGTAAATTAGTGCCGGGCCATTCAAGTATTGTGTAATCTCGTGGAAAGAGAGTCTATGCAAAGATTATGGAAGATTATTTGGAAGGCGATATTAGATTGCGTAATGTTTTCTTTTTTTAATAAGAAGATCTTTACAATTTTGATGAAATTTTGAAAAATTTTGCCTTTAATTTCTGGCAAAAACATAAGTGGGAATATTAGAAAAATTTGGTTTTCAGACGAATTTTTTTAGGAGGCCACCTTCTTATTTCATTTCACCATTATATTCTTACTTTTAGCTATCGTCCATGTGGTGCAGTAAACTAAAACGATACAGATTGAGAATACGATAGTGGCGATAAAATTATATTGGCTTAAACTTGGAGCTACCAAAGTTGTTACTCCACAAACAACAGAATGCTCAGGAAGTCCTGTCATGGCAATATAAGAGAGCACTATCCATGTTGCTGGATATAAGAATGGTAACATAAGAATAGCAAACATATAAAGAGGCGATTTCGATTGATTGTATCTAAGAATTTGTTTATTATTATTATTTTAATCCAGATAAGGTGAAAGCTCTCGCACAGGGTGTCCATATCATTTTTGGGTGAGGGTGCATAACTTTTTGTCTGAGTGGAACTGAGGGTGCAAATGACAGTGCAATATTTTTTCTACGAATTATCATTGCCAAAATTTTTTGTAAGTGAATTTTTTTGCAAATTTTAGCATTTTAAACTTTTATTTATTATATTTTTCAAAAGAAACTATCTTTTAAAAAAATTTACTCTAAAGTAAAAAATTTTACTGCAGAAAAACGCTTAGAGAAAGAAAACGCTCGGAGGGATAAGCGTTCGAATTCTTTACACTCATCTCTTCTTTTGCCTTCCGAGCACGTTAGCTTTCGGCTCCCTTTACTACTTACTTAAATGGCGCAATTATGCTATACAATCGATCAATTCCTATAGCAAGATTTAAAAGTACAGAAGCATTCGAGCCAAAATATGGGATAACTTCCATATACCAACAACTTCTAATATCTATATAGTTTATGCCAGTTAATGTTAATACACATGGTGAATAAAGCCCAATCATTGTAACCAAGTCACATAATGAATTTAACGCTATCAGCATATGGCATTGTGATTGTAATGTCCTATTAATATCTTATTAAATTTTTATTAGAAAAAATTAATACTTGTTTCTAATACTCGCATAGATAATATTAATGTTTCCGAAAATGCCAATTGTACAGATTATTATCATGCCGATAGCAGCAGGAAAACGTTCATATATAAATCCTTGAAGCTAAAATATTTTTGACTACTTTTGAGGAAAAAGATAAAGTTTTATTTACCATTGTATCTAATAGTGGTGTAGATTGATCCATATTATTGAGAAATTATTATTATTGTAGAAATGAAAATATAGTAGCCAATTAATAATTAACAACTAATAATCTAATGTTGGTTAAAACCGAATTTGAATTATCTATAAGGTCCGAATTCGTTCCAGATTAAGAAAAACGTATTTTTAATATGACTGGATTTTGAGAATGTATGCTCTGCCTCCTTTCTTCCTGGAGGTAACAGTATCAAAAAGGAAGCTTTTCTTCGTTTTTGACACTTGTGGTGTCTTTTTTGTTTCCTTTTTGGAGATCTGTTGCTTCCTTTTCTAAAAATGTGTGTAATATCTCTAGTGTATTGTCGTACAGGGTGTATCAATGATCCCAACGGGTTTAAAAATGCAATATCTTTTGATAGAAAATTTTTTATTTCAAATGCGGTTTTTTGTGAAATGATCAGAAAGCGTGGTAATTTCAGGCATATTCAATAAAATAAAAAAATTTTCAATTTTTACTTAGAAAAATTAAAAATACCGAATTTTGGCAAATTTGCAGGTATTTTTGGCTTAGAACCCCCCCCCCCCTAACAAATCCGGCAAAAAGGCCAAAAATAGGACCAACCCGGCATTAGAGCGGCCGGGTTGGTTGTTTTTTTTGATTCTCAAAATTTTCAAAAAAACATAAGAAGGGACCAAGGTAAATTTTTGAAAATTTTAAACCCAACCTAGCACCAGACCCCTCTCTCCCCCTGTTTGTCCACCTATGAGGCAGAGGTATTAAAAAGGAAGATTTTCCTCCTTTTAGGAGGCGCTGTAACATCTCTGCTATAAAAGCGTAATGTCTGTCTGTGATTACAATCTTGGGAAAGTTAGATTTAAATTGCTAGCGCTGAAACTAAAGTTGTAGGAGGAGGCTGAGAGAAGATACCACTTTATGGGGTATCCCCTCAAAAAATTTTTTCCAAATTTTCTGATTTTAATTTTTTTGTCGGAATAAATTGTATGACGGCTTTAAAAATAGTAAACATAATAGAGATATCAAATGCCGCTCTGAGTCACACTCGGAGAATCCAAAAAGATAAAAATATCGCAAACAAACATACCGTAATATCGCATTTGCTTAAATGTACACCTACAAAAAAGTTTTGAGATAGCCGGGGATCAAAACTTTTTTGTCTCTAATTTTGATGCTTTCGGTCTCAAAAGATTCGCCATAAAATTCTGTCTCGACCCATATAAAAGATTTAAAAAAAATTCAAATGGTCGATTTTAGAGGGACAGTCTTTAAAAGGGGCAATTTTTGATTACCCTAGAAAGAAAATTCGATATCTCGAAAATTATGCTTCGAGGGGAAAAAGATAGGTGCATCTTGAAGGGATTCAATGGTTCTCTATAAACAAAAAAATTTCATCATGGCCTTCCCTGAGAAAAAAGAGGTATAAAATTTGTTCAAAAAATAATCCAAATTTGCATAATTTTAAAAATTCATTACAACAAAATATGAAGTTGGTAAATTTTAAAATTAGCATAAAAATTTTCTCCATGCTCGAATTATATGTACTGAAAAACTCATCAGAAACGGTAACTTCTAGACGGAGATCGAACATTTCATTTTAAAAACAGAAATTTTTATTCCACAACCTGAAAAAAGCTAATATTATTATAATGCCTGGGAAAAAGTTATGTGAAAAATTCTCACGCGTTATATGGATTTGTGTACTAAATTAAGTACTAGACATATGATTCGTAAAAAGTTAAAATTGGACTTATAAGAAAGAGAATAAAGTCATTTATATGTGACGGAAATGATTTGGATATTTGGCGTAAATGGCGGGGGCATTTTTTCGAAAAAACTAAACGTAAATGGCGTAGGCATTTTTTCGAAAAAAAATTTCTCTTAAAATTTTCTGAAAATCACCCTATTATGGTAAAATCAAGCGAAAAATCGATTGCGCGCATTCCCAAAGCATGAAAATGCTTCCTTGACCCTGATTCAGGAAAATAGATGTGTGTATTGAAATGATAATCGAAAAATTTTGAAATTTCTCCCTCAAAATCATATTTCGGGGGGGGGGGTAATTTCA
>JAQGBS010000245.1:0-24660 GCA_034698545.1 Acrobeloides obliquus | reverse complement strand
AATTATCCAATTTGAACATTGTTTTGGGTTATTGAAACGAAAATTCTGATTCATGTTTTCGTTTCAATAACACAAAACAGTTTTCAAATTGGATAATTTTCGTGTCATTTCGTTCGTCTGATTTAGCTATAAAAAACTGCTACAATGTTCATTTGATGAAAGTTGAAAAAATCGATGCAAAAATCGATTTTACGCAAAAAAATTCAAAAAAGTTTATACATTACAACGAAAACATGAACGCAAATTCAAATTTCACACGCAATTATCTTAAAAACTACAACGATTCAGGACATGCCGTAAAAACAAAAAATGCTCCATTTTTCATGAACTTTCCGAATCTATAATTTTTACATAGAGTTATTTTTCCGAGTGGATTGGTCCTTTAAATAATTAGCTAATATATATAAAATTGAATTTTTAGTGAAAAATCGAATTTTAGCAAAAAATTGAATTTTTCAATTCAGAATTTTTTAGTGATCACGGATATATAAAAAGTTTTCGAAAAATCTCTCTCGGAATTTAGCTGGCACTCAACGATTAAAATTGTTTGCGTCATACTCAATTTTTCTTGCATCTTTCAAATTCAAAAACAAACAAACCTCCTGTGAGTCATAGATGTTGAACCCCGTAATTAAATCAAGAAAGAAATTCGTGTTAGTGTTTACAAAAATTACCCCGAACAACTCTTTAAGTTGCCAATAACATAGTTTTTTTACCGACCTTGACCGTTCCTTCAACGCAATCGGAACCCCAGCCCATCTTAATAGAACTACTTCATAGCCATGCGCCTTGTCCCCTCGATGCAGCCCGAAACAAGTTCTCTGTCTTCTCTTCTCGCACTTTTCGCTTGTACACCTTACAAAAAGACCATGCATCAAACGATTTGTTTCGCTTTAAATTTAACGCTCTAGGCAAAAGAGGCTTTTTTATTCGCTTATTGTCCTCCCATACAACGTGCGATTTTTTGTTATGTCAGCTGTTGAGAATGTTTTTAGAGGAAAACGTGCACAGACAAAAAATTATCAAAATTTTTTGTTTTAAAGCACCAGTCTAGTTTTAAACAAAAAATTTTAAACGAAAGTTTAAGTTGGGGCAATCAAATTTTGCGTTGGAAGTAAATTCGAATTCGTTAACCCTGAAGAGGATAAATACGAAACAAAATTTCATAAAAAATTTGAACGTTTTTGTGTATTGAAGCGAAGGGATTGACACCATTTAAATTCCTGATTCAAGAATTTTGTATTGAAACGAAACATTTAAAAAATTCCATTTTTACAAAGATTATCAAATTTACATAAAAATGCAATTAGAGCATTTTATCCGTTTCGATGAGATGAATAAAATGACATCAAAATTATCTAATTTGAAAATTTTTTTGAATTATTGAAACGAAAACCCTGATTTATTTTTTCGTTTCAATAATCCAAAACAATTTTCAAATCGGTTAATTTTAGTCTCATTTTATTTGTCTCAACGAGATGGATAAAATGCTCTAATTACTTTTTTATATAAATTTAATAATTTTTGTAAAAATGAATTTTTAAAAATATTCCGTTTCAATACAAAATTTTTGGATCAGGAATTCAAACGGTGCCAATCCTTTCGCTTCAATACACAAAACATTCAAGTTTTTTATGCAATTTTGTTTCAAATTTATCTCCTAAGGGCTAACAAATTCGAATTTACTTCCAATGCAAAAGTTGACCGTCTCAACTTGAACTTTCGGAGCTACTAAAAACTCTTCCCTGATTCAGGGAAGGTGTATTGAAGCGAAAAGTTGCAAAAATGCAATTTTTGCCTAAGAACGACCTAAAAATGTGCAGGGAATCCGAATTTGACATTGATAAAATTTCTCGGATTCAAAAAAGCTGTATATCGACACGAAAACTCGAGAAAATAACATATTTTGGTTTAAAAATAAAATTTTTTCATATATTGATCACTTTGCTTCAATATACAATACGTCTTCCTTGAATCAGGGAAGCATTTTTCACATCGAAAATGTCAAATTCGAATTCCCCGCATGTTTTTACCCCTACAGGGGTCATTTACAGAAAAAATTTTTGAACAAATTTTCACGTGGTGCCTCCCTATTATAGCTCCGAACTTTCTTTTAAAATTTTTGTTTAAAACTAGACTTGTGCTTTAAGCGTGTAAATAAATCGAATGAGACATTGTTTCTGGCTGAAATGTCGGACCAAGTGAGCTCAAAATTGATTGAATAGAAAGTTGTTTGGTGGAGGCTTTTATTCTTGACCTTCGGCTTTTGATCAATTATCTTCGAGATTTTCAAGTGCTCGTAATTTACATACAATAATTTTTTAGCTTTCATTTTTTTGGGAATTTTGGGGATTAACACACCCTAGGATTAAAACGACGAGACGTGGAAATCCAGGGCATTTGAAAGTTGGACAAAAGTTTTCAGATTCGACCGGGACTTGAACCCGGCCTGTCCTGGCTACCGTTCAAGTGCACTACCATTGTACTATCGAGACCTCCAACTGGTGCCCGTTAATTTCTGATGAATATTCACCAGAAATTAACGAGCATCAGTTGGAGGTCTCGGTAGCACAATGGTAGTGTACTTGGACGGTAGCCAGGATGGTCCGGGTTCGAGTCCCGGTCGGGTCCAAAAACTTTTGCCCAATTTCAAATTCTATAATGTTTTGTTTATGTTCGAAAAGTTAAAATACCTGTTTTTACACGAGTAAAAGATAACGCATTAGTTGGAGAAGTGTCCGTTTCTTAATTGTCATGGTTTTTTTCTTATATCAATGGTAGATGGCACACCATCGGCCGTTGTCATTTCCAACTGGTTTTCTATTAAATGTTGAGGGCTATTTTGCGTCTCACTTTTAAGGATTGTCTTTTTGATTGAGTTTCTTCTTTCCATTTCTTTAAGTATAAGTTTCTTTCAATCTCTACTTGTTGAGGTCGAAAATTTTCCTCCTTCATTTCTTGTAAGTACCTGTAATTAACTTTAAAACTTTTTATTAGTTTTTACAACAAAATGAATTAGATAGCTCGAAAACAGAATTGGGAATTACCACACGATGTGGTGTGGGGTAGTGTGGTGTTATCGATGGGGTGACACACCAGTGTGGTGTGGCACCACTACGATAGCGATATTATTTAACAAAAATTCGGACCACACCACACTGGTGTGCCACCTCACCGATAACACCACCCTCCCCCTCCACTGATAACCTGAAAATGCTTCCCTGATTCAGGGAAGATGTGTAACGAAGCGAAAATGAACTAAAGTTCGATTTCTCGCATTAAATCAGCCTTCTAGGGGTTTTTAAAGCGGAGAATCGATTGCGCGCATTATCCAAGCATGAAAATACTTACTTGATCCTGATCCTTAGGCGCCTGGAGGTTTAGACGCCTAAGTATCCTGCGCCAAACCCCTAGGCACCTAAGGATCAGGGTCAAGCAAGCATTTTCATGCTTTGATAATGCGTGCAATCGATTCCCCGCCTAGAAAAATCTCTAGAAAGGTTTCTCTGCGAAAATTTGAATTTTAGTTTATTTTCGTTTTGTTATACATAATCCTTTCCTGAATCAGGAAGCATTTCCATGCTTTGATAATACGTGCGATCGATTTCCCGCATAAAATTATCTCTATAGGGGTCATTTGCAGAAAAAATTATCACGTTATTTTGGGTCCCTCTTCTTTAAAGGTACCTTACACACACTGAGACGTGAAAATCTAGGGAATTTGAAAATTGGGCAAAAGTTTTCAGACTCGAACCTCCTGAAAATACACCGCTAAGTATTCACTAGAAATTTCGAGCATTCATTTGTAGATCTCGATGGCACAATGGTAGTTACTTGGACGTTAGCCAGGAGTCTGGTCCGGGTTCGAGTTCCCATTGGGTCCGAAAACTTTGCCCAATTTTCAAAGTACCTTACACATTTAATGTAATAGAATTTTTAGTTAGATGAAACCATTACACCTGGCGTTGCTTTTATTGTATTTATATGTGGGCTGTCTGGTAATTTTTTGGTTAATGTTTATGGATGAAAATTCTAGAAGTTCAGAGCATGTGCGTCGCTAGCTCCAAAAATTTTTGACTTGGGGGGAAGGATTTGAGAACAACAACAAAAATTAGACCCCTTAATCAAAATCATATCTTCTTCCCTTGTCTAAAAATGAAACAGAAAAGATTTGGCTAGGGCTTGAAGCATATCAAAAAAGTTGACACAAAGTTGTCAAAAAATGTAACTCTGCCTGATTTTTAATAAAATCGTGTTTATTGAAACGATTGGTCATGAAGCATAAAATTTTATTGGTCGAGAGAAACAAAAAAACCAATAAAATTTTATGCTTCATGACCAATCGTTTCAATAAACATGATTTTATTGAAAATCAGGCAACAGTTACATTTTTTGACAACTTTTTTTATATACTTGGGTGCATTCCTAAGTTAAATCGTACGGATCCGTACTCATCACTGTCAATAGTGAACCGTATGGCTCTCCGTGGCCCCATAGGCTACCCGTGATCTGTAGGTCAACTGTACGGCTCCCCGTAACCCCCTAGGAATCCGTACGACCCCGTACGCTACCCGTACGGGGGTCAGGGAGCGTACGGGTGGCCTACAGAGCTACGGGGAGCCGTACGGTTGACCTATGGATCACGAATGGCCTACGAGGCCACGGAGAGCCGTACGGTTAACGGTTGACCGTACGGTTCAACTTAGGAACGCGCCCCCTTAAACGCAGCCTAATCAAAATTTAGACCACTCACGCGTTCAACACAGATGAATGTAACACCAAAAAGAAATGTATATCCTTTCCAGTTGGATGCCTGAAAGAAAAGCCTAGCGAATGTGAGTATCTTTTCAGCTATGCACCGTCTGAAGATAAATCGGATGCCGTTGTAATAGAATTGGCTACTAAGCACACCGAGAATGTGAATAAGTACGTTGCTGTTGGCTTTTCTAACGACCAGGAAATGGTATATTGCTTGAACAGTAGCCGTAAAAACAAAATTTTCTTAATTTAGGGAGGCGAGCCAGTGTCCACTTGTTCTTTTGTTAATAACAATGTAACAGTTCATTTGACAAGAAATTTGGATAACGCTAAAGCTAACCAGCCTTCGGAGGAAAATGTAAATTTTTCTTTATAGAAATGTTCATATATAAGTTAAAGGGCCCCTCCACTTGTGGGGGAGTTGATTCCATGTGATAGAGCATAAAATTCTGACCATTTTTTGCTTTTGGATCACTATTTAAAAATCTACTGATAAAGAGATATACGCAAAACAAAAAATATTAAGCAAAATTAAAAATCCGAATTTTACCGTGAGCTTGGCTCAGTGGTAGTGCTCCCTGATCCGAGATCATTAGAGATCTAATGATCTCGGGTTCGAACCCCACCTGAGTCGATTTGATTTTGCCTTTAAAAAAAGCTTATATATACATTATCTGATAACTTTTTTCAAAAAATTTTTTGTGGAAGTTGTTCAGCAAGAAAGATAAGATTTTTACTAGCCTGGTTATTTTTAGCCGCTGCAACAAATTTCTGGTGGCCATGAAAACGGCTTATTATATTGTAAATTTCAACAGCATACTAATAAAAACGTGTCATCGACTCCCGAACTTCCAGATTTATCACGCCCATATTTCTTATTTATTGCTCGAGGCCCTATTGGCAATCCTTCAGGTTGATACAGACTTTTTTTTATTTTGGTTTAAGTAATAGAAAAAAATTTTTAGAGCCAACTAAGATTGGTATACATAGTCTCAAATCCGATAGTATAGATTTTCCTCAAATTACTCCGATTAAAATTAACTTATTGGAAGCGTTACCTAGTCGAACCACTTCAACTGCGGCTCAGCCTACAGATTATAAATTTCTATTGGTCCGATTTCATGGTATAACTACTCTTTTGAACATAAAAAAGTGTCGCCGACGTAGCGCAGGAGCAAGTGGCGCAATAGCCATCTTGAATAGGGAGGGTTCAATCCCCATAGAGTCGAAACTTAGTTTTAACAAATCAGAAAAAGTTGTAAAAGCAAACCCTCATAAAATTACATGAAAAATTTTTGCCTATTTTTTAATTTTGATCTCGCTGGGACCCTCTACTAGTATTAGTTCTTAGAACTAATACTACCTTAGAACTAATACTACCAGTAGAGGGTCCCAGCGAGAAACGCTTTTTTGACTCTGATTCAGGGAATGGATTGGGTGTATTGAAACGAAAATGTAAATAATTCGAATTTTAGCCGGAAAACCGTTTGTCTAGAGGTTTTTCTGAGCGGAGAATCAATCGCGAGCATTCCCAAAGCGTGAAAATACTTCGTTTTCGCTTCAATACACCCACTTCTTTCCCTGAATCAGGATCAGATAAGCGTTTTCACGCTTTGGGAATGCGCGCAATCGATTCCTCACATAAAATTACTCCTATAGGGGTTGTTTTAGAAAAAAATTTTTCGGTCCAAAAAAAGTCTTATTACTTTTGAACCCCAAATTGTTTTAGGCTTACTAATGGTCATTGCATGGCTGTTTTTATTGGCTATTGGTATCTTTTCAGCCCGTTATATGCGAGAATTATGGCCAACGACAACACCAATGGGATTGAAGATTTGGTTTCATGTATTCGATCCATAAGTTCCCGGCTTTACAGTTTTACATCAGATCTACGCGGAAATTGACCCTTTGGGGCTGTCAGATATTACCTTATCATGTTAGGGAGAGGGAGGGGCAGCCAAATGATAACGGTTGATAACGTGGGGGGGGGGGGTGAGGGGTCGGCCAGTTATAATGTTATAGAACACTAGAACAAAATTATGCTTGTATTCAAGTTTAACATAGTTTTTATATTGGTATCACGGCGTCATGACGGCATCGAGACGTCACGAACAATTTGCGACGTCATGAATGCGTCACGACGGCGTTATGACGGCATCGTGACGTGAGAAAAAAATATGTGAGAGAAAAATATTGTGTGAGAAAAACGGGATCCTTCTAAAACCCTCAAACATTGATAACGTACATAGCTGGACAACCCCTTGCGAAAAATTGATTGCGCTCATTGACAAAAATTGACTTCTTTGACCCTGAATCAAGGAAGCTATAAATTTATTGAAGCGAAATTTGAACAATTTGGAGGGAGGGGGGTCATTTCATATTTCTAATAATGAAATCGGCTTGATTCCTCGCAAAAATTATCCTAGAAAATAGTTTTGATGAAAATTTAAAAGCCGAGGATCTTATGGTTCAACCTATGACTTTACATTTTTACACAACAAAATCTTGAGCATAGTTTTTAGATTCATCGTACATTAAACTTTGTAGCCGTGTGCTGCCTTGTTGTCTCAACGATCTTAGTTTTTATTGCCAAAGATATTTCTTGGAAAGGACCATGGTTTGGAAGAGAACTAGAGAGAAATCTTAGCTGGGGTTCTATACATTCATTGGTAAAGAATTAGATACAAAATTTCAACAAAAAATATTTTCTAGGTGGGATTGCTGGCTGTAATCGGTGGAGTCGCTCAACCATTTATTGCATTAACAAGATGTGGAGTCGATCATCCTCGTAGGCCGATCTTTAATTGGGTACACAGAACTATTGGATTGATTGCTTTCGTTCTTGCTAGTAAGAATTGAAAATAATAAAACGAAAACATGAATCAGGGTTTTCGTTTCAATAACCCAAAACAATTTTCAAGTTGGATAATTTTGGTGTCATTTTATTCGTCTCATAGAGTTGTAAAAAACAACGTTCATTTGCAAAAATTGATTTTTCCGCAAAAAATTCAAAAAGTTTGTGTATTACAACGAAAACATGAACAATCTCAAAAACTACAACGATTCAGAACATGCTGTAAAAACAAAAAATGCTCCATTTTTCATGAATTTTCCGAATATATAGTGCGTCTCATGTACGTAAAATTGTGAAATTCGCATATTTTAACATTTTTATTTTGAAGTTTTCAAAGTCAATTTTCTTTACGTTAACAAAATGCTAAAAATTTAATTTTTCAATGAAAATACAGAGCTTTAGTCCCTCTAACACATACAAAAAATCGTATATAAAAATTATTTAACAGTGCCGAGATATTTGGTTTTGAAGTTGATAGTCAAAAAATCAGGCAAAAACAAAATGACGCACTAGGGAATCAACACATGGTGTAGTGGTTAGCGCGTTCGGCTAGCGGCCAGAAGGTCGAGGGTTTGATTCCCAAACGTGTTATTTTGTTTTTGCCTTATTGAAGTTGATAATTAAAGTAGCAAAAAAATGACGCACCGGGAATCAAACCCTCGACCTTCTGGCTGCTAGCCGAACATGCTAACCACTACACTATCACCACATCCCTGGCGCACCATTTTGTTTTTACCTCATTTTTTGACTATCAACTTCAAAGTCAAATATCTCGGCACTGTTAAATAATTTTTATATACAGTTTTTTGCATGTGTTAGAGGGACTAAAGCTCTGTATTTTCACGAACAAATTAAATTTCTAACACTTTGTTAAGGTGAAGAAAATCGACTTTGAAAACTTCAAAGTAATTTTTGACAATGCTAGGATCAATGGATTTCGAAAATTTTTATCAATATTTATTCGAACATTATTCAGCTACAATTTTTAAAAAAACCGCATCGAAATTCGTTAGAGGGGGTGCGAAAACGACTAAAAAAATTGATGTTGCAGACCAAAATGATCGCTCTGTATGTTATTGGACCTACTTCAACACCATACGCTCCATCTTCCACTTCGATGATTTCGAAAGTGAAATTGAGCATTTGAGACATTTCTTTGAGTAGATCAATGCAAAACCCATCATAGCCATCCGACACTTTAATTACAAATGGTTCTTCCTAAACTTATGATATGTATGGGTAAGTTAAAAAAATGGTTGGGGTATTTGGCACTACTAAGTCATTCAGTGACCACCATGGTTTAGTGGTCCGGTGCGCTGCCAAGGCTACGGCATCACCGACACTAGCGAAGGGTCCGATTCCCTTGTGCGTTCAAAAGATTTTTTCTTGGCTCCGTCATCTGGGAACCGGACTGGAAAATCTTGAAGTGAACTTTAGTGTGTGATCCGCACGCTAGAGTGTATTACAACGAACATGTATTCCAAATCATTCAAGAGGATCGCAACAGAGGTTTCTCAGAGGATCACAACAGGGGTTTCTCATAAAATATTTACCAAATAAACGACAACCCGTAATTTCTGATCGGACAAATCGGCTAGACCCCCTTTGATTTTAAAACGCCACTTTTCCCGATAAACTCCATCAAAGGTCCAATTCCCACTGGCTTCACTCCATGTTCCAATCTAAAAAATGCAGTAAAGCTAATATGTTAATATAACGTTTTTCATGGCTAGCTTTACAACAAATGTCGGCTGAATAAGGAAGCCGCCTGTCCGATCTGGCAAGTTAAGCAACGTTGGGCCTCCACAGGTTCGATCCCATTAGGGCGAAATTTTCGATATACAAAAAAACTTTACATTTAGAGAAAAAATCGAAAAATTTTTTTCGAATCCAGAACCCTGATCACCTAATCCTGAGTAGTATAAAAGTTTCTTGTAGATCAAAATTTTTGCCCAAGTGAGATCGAACCTGCGGGGGGAGGCCCAATGTTGCTTAACTTGCCAGATCGGACGGGCGGCTTCCTTATCCACTTCGCCAAATAGCCGACATTTTTTTAAAGCTAGCCATACGTTATATAATCGATTTTTCCTTCAAATATTTTGAGATCGCATTGATAATCAGGCAAAATCTAAAAAATCTGTGTATTGAAACGAAATCATCGGACGACAGAAAATTCAAAATGTTTCGATCCGTTTTGGACGAGCGAGATAGCTCCTAGAATTCCTGAGATCATGAAGTAACAAGTTGTTACTAACAACATTGAATTTTCTATTGTTCAATGATTTCTTTTCAATATACAGATTTTCTAGTCCCTGATTTTGCCTGATTGTCAATCTCAAACTGTTTGAAGAAAAACTATAACAATCAATCTTGTCAATCTAATAAAAAAAATCTGTTTGCCTAGACATATTTTGTTCGCCTAGACATATATGGAATACGAACTCATAATAAGATACTTTTTTGCATGATAACCAGTTCTTTTCCTTGTATATTGTTTGATCAAGTTGTGTCATTGCCAAGTCAAGTTTTTTTTCTTTTACATGGTGTATAGAAAAAACCGAAATTTGTTTTCAAAAATGACCCTAGGACTAATTTTATGCGGGGAATTGATTGCGCGCATTTCCAATGTTTCTCTGATCCTGAATCAGTGAATCGGAGTATGTGTATTGAAGCGAAAATCGAAAATTTTTAGATTTTCTGCTCGAAAATGACTTCCTGGGAGTGAATTTATGCGGGGAATCGATTGCGCGCATTCCCGAAGCTTGAAAACGCTTTCCTGATCCTGATTCAGGGTGTGTGTATTGAAGCGATGATCAATTTTTGCTATAATACATTAATTTTTCTTAGATGCAGGATCAGGAAGTGTTTTCAATGATGAAGGTAATGAAGGGCTTAGGCTTAAGCCTAGGCCTAGGTTTAGGCTTAAGCCTAGGCCTAGGTTTAGGCTTAAGCTTAAGCTTAAGCTTAGGCTTAGGTTTAGGCTTAAGCCTAGGCTTAGGCTTAAGCTTAGGCTTAAGCTTAGGCTTAAGCTTAGGCTTAAGCTTAGGCTTAGGCTTAAGCCTAGGCCTAGGTTTAGGCTTAGGCTTAAGCTTAGGTTTAGGCTTAAGCTTAGGCTTAGGCCTAGGCTTGATTCACATGATTGTCCTAATAGGATCATTTTTGAAAAAAAAAACATGAAAAAATCGTCCAAATTCCGATTTTTCTTATACACTCTGTATTATTCAAATATTTTTTGTTATATACCTACATAGAATACGATTTTCTCTGCATAAAACTCTGTTCAAATTTTCTATTCAAAACCTGCTCTGTCTGCTCATTCACTTGGGATAATGCCATCAAAAAATCAAGCGGATCCGTCAAAAACGAGGCCAATGAAGATGCGAAAAATCATAATCGACAAAAAAGATTCGTCCATCCATTCATGCTAGACGAGCAATTTACTAGATCAACAATAGCCAATCGTTATTATGTCATAATGGACAGACGCGGCGGCGCACGGCGTACAAAAAAGATATAAAAACGGGCATGCACATAAAATTCAAAACGGTTGATGCCATTGGATGTAGAATCATTACTATACAGCTCCACCAAGTGTATACCAACTAAAAAATGATTGCAAAAAGAGTTTTAGTGGCCAAAATAGAGATATGCAAAAATTTTCATGAAATTTGGAGGACCTTAAATTCGGGCTGGAATTCGAACCCGCGCCCTATAAGTGAAGGTCTAACAGTTAGCCACTCGACCACGGGGGTAAAATATCCAAAACCCATGATATGGTACTCGTTTTGCTCGTCTCGATGAGCTGAATCCAACAGTAAAAACTATTATTGAATTTTAGGTGCATGCCCATTTTTTGTAACATTTTTGTTCGCCGTGGGGCGTTTCCTGGACAAATGCGCTTTTTTCGGTCTATCATCTCTTGCATTCGACGAGAAGCAAACGTAGTATAATCGTACGAAGAGAACAACTTTTTTCCATGGCGTCACTCGCCCGGCGGCAAAAACCGGTCATGTCTAACACAACAATAGTTGCTGTGTAAGTGAGACAATTCGCAGAATAGTGTTTGGCATTCGATAGTTTCTGAACGCATTCGGCGAGTGCCTATTGGTCGATCTTTATTCATTTGCACGTATATATAAGTATAACGGGTGAGAACCTTCTTCACTCCAGTGCTCTCTGATTGTTGAATTTTTGATTTTTTCCAAAAAAATGTTTTTCAAACTACTTTTTGTTGTGTTGGCTGTTACAGCATGTGTTGTCTATTCTCAAGCACCTCCGCCACCACCATTCCTTCAAGGTGCACCAGCATCTACTGTGAATGAATTCAATCAACTTCTAGCTTCTTCTGGTGGTCTGACTGATGCCCAAATCGATGCCAAGGTTGATGCCTGGGTTGCCACACAGTCTGATGATATCAAGGTAAACTTTTTTCCTCTTCAAAACATCCACCCTTGCCTGAATCAGGATCATGATAGCATTTTCATGTCACGACAATGAGCGCAAACGATTCCCCGCATGGAAAAACCCCTAAAAAACACCCAACTTTATCAAAAAATTTTATCTTTGTTTCGTTAAAATTTTTTGACAAAAATATACATATAAATTTTAAAACCATTAATTCATCACATTCGTAGCGCAGTGGTAGTGCGTCGGCCTTTAGATCTGGCAAGTCGAGGGTTCGAATCCCACAAGCGTTGAATTGATTTTTTCAAGCGGTTTTCAGACGAAAATCCAAATTTTAGTTCTTTTTCGCTCCAAAACAATTACCCTGAATCAGGGTCAGAGAAGCTTTTCACGTTTCGGGAATGCGCGCAATCGATTTCCCGCTTAGGAATACCCCTAGACAGCCGTTTTTCGGTTTTTTTACACTTTCGCTTCAATAAACCCACCGCCCTCCCTGAATCAGGAAAACGTAAAAAAAACTTATGCGTTCATGTTTTCGTTGTAATACACAAACTGTTTTGAATTTTTTCACAATTTTAGTCGAAACACGAGCAATTCAAAAAAGACAAAGATCAACAAATGGAAGCCGCCAAAGCCGCGCATGCAGCCGCCTTGGCCAACTTCTCGCCTGCAGCCAAGGATGCTGATGCAAAGCTATCCGCTATCGCCGACAACCCAACGTTGACAGCGCAGGACAAAAGCCAACAAATCCAACAACTTCTAGGCTCGTTGCCGGCTAACGTCCGACAAGAAATTGAATCTTCCATGCAAGGTTAATAAAAAAGGATCTCATTGAACTTTTAAATATTTTGTAATTTAAATGCAAGATTTTTGACCAAAGTTTTCTGTAAAACTAGATAAAAGCTTATAGATTCGGAAAGTTCATGAAAAATGGAGAATTTTTTGTTTTTACGACATGTTCTGAATCGCTGTAGTTTTCGAGATAATTGCGTTTGAAATTTGGATTTACGTTTATGTTTTCGTTGTAATACACGAACTTTTTTGAATTTTTAATCGATTTTTTAAACTTTCATCAAATAAACATTGTAGCAATTTTTTTAGCTAAATGAGTCAAACAAAATGACACCAAAATGATACAATTTGAAAATTGTTTTGGGTTATTGAAACGAAAATTCTGATTCATGTTTTCGCTTCAATAACCCAAAACAATCTTCAAATTGAATAATTTTGTGTCGTTTTGTTCGTCTCATTTAGCTATAAAAAGTTGCTACAATATTCATTTGATGAAAGTTTAAAAAATCGATTAAAAATTCAAAAAAGTTTGTGTATTACAACGAAAAGCATGAACAATTATCTCGAAAACTACAACGATTCAGAAGATGCCCTAAAAACAAAAAATGCTCCATTTTTCATGAATTTTCCGAATATACAATTTTTACATAGAACTTTTTTGCCGAGTAGACCGGTCTTTTGTAAGCAAAATTGCAGACGTCTTAATTTATGAATATGACTAATGACCAACCTTCGAAAATTTTCCATTTGTACGAGTAATGGCCAATAAAGTTGTGTTGGTTCGTTGGCCATTAGGAGAGAAGACGACTTCACCTGTCATCGCATCAGCTAATTCGACCTAAAAGTAGTTATACAAGTTACATGTGCTTTATTAACATGGGAATACTCTTTCATTTAATTTGAGTATTTTTCACCATGCCTTTAACAATTTCCACAAAAAATTTTTTCAAAAAAGTACAAAAGAAAAATTCACGTTAAATTATAAGCAAAATTAAAAATCCGCATTTTCTCGTGAGCTTGGTTCAGTGATAGTGCTCCCAACTTCGAGTCCAATAGTACAGGGTTCGAATCCCATCTACGTCGAATTGATTTTTAATCAACTTTGAATTAAATTTCCTCGAAAAAAAGAATATCTTTTTGGGGGTACTACCGTTTTTCGATGCGCTCTATCGATTGACAGCGAAATTTTTTAAGGAACTCAAATTCAGGTTTTCGTTTCGATACTCAGACTCGTTCAAAATTTTTGAAATTATTTACATATTGTGTCTCCTATTGGTCAACTAATAACATGCAAAAGACTACATATATGACAATCTTTTAAATTCGCTGAGATATTCAAATTCAGGTTTTCGTTTCGATACTCAGGCCCGTTATTCAACTTTGGGGAAGGAAGGTTACGCTAAATGACCTTGTACTTTCAACAACAAAAATTCTTACTTCCCGAATCTTCTTTGAAAACATATCTCCATCCCGCCAAACATCATTGGCATCGCATAAAAGTCCATTCGCTTCCGGAATTTTGCCTCCTCGTTCGTTTTGTATTCTCAACGCTTCTCCAATGATGTTCACCGTGTCAATTGTTAGCGCCAAATCAGTCTAAATTTTCACAATTAGCCGTTTTTAAAGGACCAGTCCCAACAATCCGCGTTTTATCGTGAGCTTGGCTCAGTGGTAGTGCTCCCGATTTCGAGTCCAATAGTACAGGGTTCGAATCCCACTTACGTCGAAGGGGTTTTTTCCGAGTGGGACTGGTCCTTTAAAATGGAGTTAATTTTAAAAGAAATTTACTTTCATCAGAGGGTCGTGTTGTACTAGTTGGATTCCTGTGATGTTACACCGATAGATTCTATTCAAGTCTTGAAAAAAGTCTTCAAGGAGAGCTAGATCCTAATAAGAAGAAAAAAAGACTATATGTAAATAAAATAGTTACTGGGTTCGTAAAGAAATATGAATAGCGGGATTCGGTCATATTTAATAGGGTTGCATGGGCAAGTAGTGTATGTATGATGCCAAAATCCCGTGTGTGCACAACCTAAAAAGGTATATACAGTCAAACCTCCGTTCTATGACACCCGGCAGGGGGGCATAACGACCACGCAGGGATACCGACGGGAAAATTCGGTATATAAAGAAGTCGGCTTGCTATATATATACCAAATTTTCTCGCCGGCGTCCCTGCGTGGTCGCTGTCATTAAACGAAGATATCAAACGGAGATTTGACTGTAAAGATCCATATAGGCAAGAAAAATTGAAAAAATCGAATTTTTCAAGAAAAATAGAGGTAGCGAATATCTACAGGGTGTCCCCTCACCAAAAAAGTGGAATTTTCGTGATTTTTTCATGAATTTTGAATCCGAAATTTTGTTGTTGAAAAATGACTCTTATAAGGTAATTTGATGCCGAGAATCGATCGTTTTTGCACACTTCCGAAGTGCAAAAACGCTTCCTTGACCCTGATTCAAGGTCCATTTTTTATGAATTTTTACAAAAGGGCAACACTTTTTTCCACTCGGACTGGTCCTTTAATCAGAAACAAACAAAATGATCTCACAATGTTGGTCTGTTTAAGCTTTTCTCGAACATATTTCAGGAATGCATCGTATAATGAAGAATCCGCAGGCAGTTGTAGAACTTTCAGTACAACACTTCTTCCTTGTTCGTCATGCCACACAGAAAGCAAATCGGCTATATCGTCAAGGTCTACAAATGCGCATTATGTCACAGCATGCGAAAATTTATGCATCTCACCTTCGGGAAATTGATAGATTAGCAAAAAGGTGTTCCAGCGCAGACGTTTCACAAACTCCGATGCAGCTCGACCGATCACTCCTCTCGACAGCCCGATATTTGTCACAAATTCATGGTCTAAACAACTAGAGCATATCAAATTTACAGGGTGGCTAAAAAACCGTAATTTGCGAATTTTCGAGCACTTTTTTCAAGACAAATGGAAAATTCGAATTTTTCAAAAAAATTGAAAAAATCAAATTCTTCAAGAAAAATTTTAAAAAATCGAATTTTTCAAGATGTCTGTCGCGCGACGCGTCGTACTACGTGTCACTAGTACTTGGTTTGAAAAGACGTTTATCCATCAACAAGCCTTGGTGGTGCAGTGACAAAGCAGCGGTGGTTTGGTCATATGTCGCGGGTTCGAATCCCGCTTGGTCCATATTTTTTGCCACTCGGCCTTGTGTCGCGTCTCGTGGTCAGCATTTGCGACGTCGCAGGCTGTCGCGCAACACGTCGTGCGACGCAATTATAAACGACATGGGAAAAATTGTTCGCCCTATAAACGTAATTGCTCTGCGTGTCGCGACGCGACGGAAGTATAAATCCCGACATAGGATCATTTTAGAAAAAAATATTAAAAAAATTTTTGCAAAAAATTGCTCGAAAAATTGTACGGTTTTTTAGCCACACTGTAAAAATAGAATAAAATTTGTTGTACCGTGTGGTAGAAGCTTTCCATTCGTTAAAACGCAAGGCACCCGAAAGCGTTCACACATTGAGTAGAGTAAGAAAAGTGACTCAATTTCTTCGACATCATCAACAATAAGTGCAACAACCTTGCGCTGAATCACGTCGCAGAAACGCTCATCAATTGTGGCCGATGAGTCCGAAGTAGTGATTAGGTCCAAGGAGAAGCCGGCGCTAATGGCGTTAGCGTTATTCCACTCATCGATTGCATGTCGGAGATTTTGCCATGCCATACTACCTATTTTGTGCACACTGCCTAAATGGTAAATGAATCGAAGCATAGACAACGACCCCATCTAAAGGGTGTATAACAAAACCAGGAATTTGGGCGATTTCTTATGTTTTTTCGACCCGAAAATTTTTTTCAAAAATCTTTAAAAATGACCCATATAAGGGTAATTTTATGCAGGAAATCGATTGCGTGCATCCCTGAAGCTTGAAAATGAAGAAAAATTCGAATTTTTCAAGAAAAGTAGAAAATTCAAATGTTTCAAGAACGCCCCTCAAGGCTGGTTCAAACCACGCTTAAGGCCAAAAGATTTTGCCTGGTAGTAACGTCTCTTCGTAGCTCTCTAGAATGCTCGGCATTACAATTTTGTAAATATAGAAAAAACTTGAAAAAATCGCGAAGATCGCAACAAAATTCCCGTTTTCTCTCCACACACCCTGTCTCCGGAAATTTTAAAGGGAAAATTGTAAAAAAGTCAAAAATTCTTCTTCTATCAAACTCACCAATTCCCAATTCTATGCTAAGAATTCTTGTTGGAAAAAGAATAAATGAAATGAATATGAGAGCTTTCATTTCTAAAAGATTCAAAAATATACAAGGTGTCCCAGTAGGTTGGGGACTATCATTTTTTCTTTTCATCGAATCGGTCATTTTCGATGCGTTTTTTGTAGGAGAGCTCAGACGATTCTGCTTCAGATCCTATAAAAATATTCAAAATCCGCGTTTTCTCATATGCAAATTTTTCAGTTTGAAGTTTTTTAAGCAATGTTTCTCCGTCTTCCTAATAAGGTAGAGAATTGAATTGAACATCATCTGATAGCTTAGTGATGCCCCCTAAAAAACCATATCAAAAAATCTTTTAACAGTGATGAGTGGCCTCAGTGGCGCAGTAGGTTGAATGTTTGGTTGTTGTATGAAAGGTCGCGGGTTCGATACTCAGTTTCGTCGCTTGGTTTTTGCCCAAAAATTGACCTCAATTCAAATCAATTCTCTACCTTATTGGGAAGACGGAGAAAGGTTGCTTTAAAAACTTCAAACTGAAAAATTCGCATATCAGCAAATGCTCTCGTCTGAGCTCTTCTCTCCTACAAATAACCGCATCGAAAATGACCAATTGGATGACGAGAAACCCTTAAAGGGGGGGGGGGGTAACAATTATGGCTTATTCTCTGAGAAAAATTTGTTTTGCCAAAACAGCCTATATAGGAGTAAAATCATGCGAAAAATCGATTGTGCACATTCCCGAAGCGTGAAAATGCTTCCTTGACCCTGATTCAGGGAAAAAGATGTGTGCATTGAAGCGAAAATCGAAAAATTTTGAAATTTTTTCCTCAAAATCATATTTCTAGAGGGTAATTTCATGGAGGGTAATTTCATTCATAATTTCATCGATTGCGCTCATTCCTGAAGCTTGAAAACGCTTCCCTGACCCTGATTCAGGGGAATTAGTATATGTTGGATTTTCGCTTCAATACACACTCTTATTTCCCTGAATCAGGATCAAGGAAGCATTTTCAAGCTTCGGGAATGTGCGCAATCGATTTTTTGCATGATTTTACCCCTATATAGGCTGTTTTGGCAAAAAAATTTTTTCAGAGAATAAGTCATAAAGGGGATAACCCCCCTTTAAATCAATGATAATTCCAACCTACTGAGACACCCTGTATTAATCAGGGCTGTCAGATGTTGAAATTCGCATAAAAATCGAGTTCAAATTGAACCTATAAAATGTCGAATCTTCAAAAAGCTCCAACACAAATTCCCTGTTTTATTTAGGGCTGAGCGTTTTGCGGGGTTTTTGAAACCCCGCAGCTGAGATTTCGTTATCGCGATATAAAAAGTTGTGGGGTTTCATCAAACCCCGCAACTTTTTATATCGCGATAACGAGATCTCAGCTGTGGGGTTTCATCAAACCCGCAAAACGCTTATCCCTAGTTGTAACATATATATTTTTTTTCTTTTCTCAGTAAAAATCCATATTTTCCATGAAACAAGTTCTCACGCATGCGCGGAATCGATTTTTCGCATAAAATTACCCCTAGAAAAGTCATTATTACACAAATTACAAAAAAATTTTTCCGGAGATGCTGCTGCAAAGTTTACTCCCTTTAACTTCTATAGTTTTGCGCTCATCCTTAAAATTTACTCGATTTTATTTTAACTCTTTCTATTCAAATTTCAAACTTGAGCGAGTATTGACACGAAAAGCCTGAATAATTGTAATATTATAAAATAAAGTAAAATGTCGACTGACCGTCAATGCAATTAGTAGTCGCGGATTTATTCTGCAAACTAAAAGCACTTCTATTGTTTTTGCGCTCACCTTTAAAATTGACTCGATTTTATAAAACTTTCAGCGATAAACACAATTTCTTAACTGTTTGTAATTTCATTTGTTTATTTTCAATTATATATATATTTCACTCTTTATCGTCATAATACCTTAATCATTTAGTTCAGAAGAGAAGAAAATGGATTCAGAAAAAATGGGAGAACATGGATTTAGAAGATATGTTCTAAAGGGTTTAAACATCAAGAGCCTATTAAAGGCTCTTGATGTGAAGTCAGATGATGAATTTATTTATATATATTTCGCTCTTTATCGTCATAATACTCTAATCATTTAGCCATAGATTTTCTAAAGGGATTAAATCAAGAGCCTAATTAAAGCTTTTGCAGAAGTGAATTTTTGGACTTGCTTAAGGAAAAGGAAATGAAACTTGTTCATGCTACCAGAATGTGTCCACCCCCGCAATCTTCAAATGAAGGTTATTAAGAATCGAGAAAATTTGATTTGGCAGTGTTCTTATGAATGCGACCCTAACCAATCAAGAAACAGAAATCGAATTTCTTTTTTCAATGGGACTTTCTTTAAAGGAACTCATCTTTTACCTAAGCAGGCTAGTTTTTTTATATAAATTTTTTGATTTTTAACAGTTTTATCACGTCTTTTAAAGCTTTTTATGCAAATGTGCTAGCTTATCTGGATAAGAGGGTCGGACGATACGATTGGTATGGTAGTTCTATGGATTGGATACTTTTACTGAATGACTTATCTCTTTCTTGGTCAGATTTTCAAAAATCTATACGTTATATCGATCCGAAATTAGTTCGTGATGACCGATTGTTCGATGACTACCAAAAATTTCGAAGAACTTTTGCAGCTCTAAAACAAAATGAAAATTGTTTCAACTTTAATTTGGAGAATAAATAGAAGAATAATAATTTTCAAGTCTTGTTTAATTTTGCCTAAAAGGTATCTTTGTCTTATAAAAACTCGAATTTTCGGATTTTTAGGTTTTTTGTATGCCTGGTCCTAACAGTTTTTGCGAGCAAATTTTCTCATTAATGAATATCTAGTGGACCGACGAGTGAAATTCTTTTAAAGAAGGAGTTGAAGCTGTGATTTGTATTAAAGCAAATGCTGCGCTCCACTGTAAAGAAGCTTGCCAAGAGTTTTCCAACAATAAAATAGCGCCTGATGCTCTATGAATCTTTAAATTTCCGGTTGATGCGCGATACATGACTTAGGAGTCTCCCTCTCCTTGTGCATGTATGGTAGTAGCCTATCACAGTATACGATTGTCGACTACTACAATTATTTCCGTTGTGTTACTAGAAGATTATCTAGTTTATAATCCAATCCTATGATTTATTGATGAAAGTTTTATAAAGAAAAATAAAATTGAGTCAATTTTAAAGGTGAGCGCAAAACTATAGAAGTGTCCAGTACAGAGGCTGGAACTCGCATCAGCTTTAACCCTGAAAACACGGCTGGGGTGTGTGAAAAACGTAAAAAATTCATATCTCGGCGAAATCGACGAATTTTTTGATGTGATCTTTTTAGGTTAGGTCAAGGGCCTTAGTGCATCTTTTCTACATGTTTTCGTTTCGGTGCACACGTGACCAATATACACACAAGATTCACTTTATCCATAAAGCTTTTTATTTTAATACGATTCTCGAAAAATTTATGTAAAAAACCAGGGAATGTAGAGTTGGTGTATTGACGCGAAAATCGCAAACAAATTTCTATTTTTGCGCGGAAAGCATCCATACGAAAATTTGTGGATCTCTTGATTTTTGAAGTCTAACATCCACATGTGTATTGTTTGTTGAAAAAATGATGATAAAAAATAGACAAGTTGTTGAAAAACTGGATTTTTGTATAGCAAAAGTTTCATGTCAAAGTTCAAAAGACGAGAACTTCCTGATATGCTTTAAGATTTGTACAAATATATATGATTATAAAGAGTGAGTCAAATAAAGTGCATTTTTGGGTACGAAAAATTTTTTGGGACTGAAAATTTTTTACTAAAAATGACCTATATAGGGGTAATTTTATGCGTGGAATTGATTGCGCACATTTTCTAAGCATGAAAAATTATCTTGACCCTGATTCAGGGAATAAAGTTGGTGTACAGACGAAAAAAGAAAATTTGTTGATTTTCGTGTTAATACACCAACTTCATTTCCTGAATCAGGGTCAAGATAATTTTTCATGCTTAGAAAATGTGCGCAATTGATTCTCTGCATAAAATTAACCCCCCCCCCACATGGATGCTTTCAAGGCGAAAATAGAAAAATTTTTGATTTTCGTGTCAATACGAATCCATTCTCTGAATCAGGATCAAAAAAGCGTTTTTATGCTTTAGGAATGCGCGCAATTGATTCCCCGCATAAAATTACCCCTATATGGGTCATTTTTAGTAAAAAAATTTTTTGGCCTCAAAAATTTTTTTTGTGCCCCCAAAAATGCACTTTTTAAACTCTCCTTGTAGATTTTTCGACAAAGAACCGTCCCCATGCTTTCTGTGATGATCTTTGTTAACTATCTCTAATTAATTCAATCATCGATAGAAAGATCACATATGACCAGGGAAATCGAGGCTAATTTTAGCGAGCCGCGCCATCTTTAAACAGTTCAGCACGAAAGTCTCTCTCTCTTTTTGTCACTTGAGTGTTTTTAAATTCGGAAAATGATCTTGTCTTTTATTTATCTGGCCATATGATGATCGCGTGGGAGATTACTTAAAGGATCAGTCCGGTCGGAAAAAAGTTGCCAAAAACGTTTCCCTGATTCACGGAAGGCCTGTGTATTGAAGCGAAAAGTTGCAAAAATCACATTTTGTAGATATTCGGAAAGTTCATGAAAAATTGAGCATTTTTTGTTTTTACGGCACCCTCTGAATCGTTGTAGTTTTTGAGAGCGTGTGAAGGTTTGTCTGTGTATTACAACGAAAACATTTGTTTCAAATTTCTGATTCAGTTAAAATTTGTTTATTGACAAGAAAATAGTTTGAATTTCTTAAGCATTTAGGAAAAAATAAATATTACATTTTTCAGCTCAATGAGACAAATAAAATGCCACCAAAATTATCCAATTTGAACATTGTTTTGGGTTATTGAAACGAAAACATGAATCAAGATTTTTGTTTCAATAACCCAAAACATTGTTCAAATTGGATAACTTTGGTGTCATTTGACTCGTCTCGGCGAGTTATACAAGATATTATATTTATTTTTTCCCAAATGTTCAAGGATTTTGAATTTTATGTTTTATTTAATCGTTTCAATAAACAATCTGATTGATCTACAAGCTAATCGTTTCAATGTTCAAACTCGTTTGAAAATTTTTTTGTTTTGCTCATAACTTTTTACGATTAGATTTTCAAGTAGTGCCGTAAAAACAAAAACTGCTCCAAATTTTGTGCTCTTTCACATGGCATCATTTCCCCAAAAGTAGACTGGTTTTTTAAGTGTTACATTGTTATATTTGTTAAGAAGGTTGAGAAATTGTACTATTTTAAAAATATTCTCTCGCGTTGATTAATTTTTGATCACCTTTCACTTTTTTTCTCTTCATGATTGAGTATAAGATCTCACTTCAGAAATGGGGTGGACGAAAATGTCCGTCTTTCTGTACTTTTTGACCTTTTTTGTCCAAGCATGAACTTCTGGATCATACGACTTGGAAAAATTCTTGGAAATAAGGTTGATGATACCTGCCTAGTCGCAAGATGTCCTGAAGAAAACAGGTTGTAGGCGCGAGTGTGAATGAGCGTAAAAGAAGAGCCGTCTACACAAGTCACTCCATTATTATATTCGTTCATCTCGAAGAATAGCCATTTTTTCCATTCATGATTGATGTTGAATTTCGATCCTTGTTGAAAGTGAAAATTCTAGGAGAGATTTCATGCTGCTCTTCGCACTCTTTCTCGTTAAAATTTTTCATAATTGTTTTTATAATTCGTTCATTTTAATTGGCATATGCAATAACAACATCATACTACTACAGGGTGTTTCAGCGAATTAGCGAGATTTAAAAATTCAATATCTTTTGATAAAAAAGAGATTTTTTAATGCTTAGAAATCGTGGGGGTTTTCATGCCCATTCAAAAAAAATTTTACGGCAAAAACATTTGGTCGCCGGTGGGATTCGAAATTGCACATTCATAGTCAAAATCGCGAACACTACCACTCAACCATAGTGACAATCTGTTTGGGCGAAAAACTTTTTTACGTTATATGTTCACGATTTTTGACATGATCGTGCAAGTTCGAATCTCCCAAATTTGAAAAAATTTCGCAAAATTGAAAATATTCGAAAAAAATTGAAAAAGGTTCAAATTCACTGAAACACCCTGTATCTTGCCCTCCCAATTAGCTTGATACGTAGCCCACATAAAATCTCCTGATAAATCAAGATAATAGCCCTTGGTTTTAATTGCCGGCGGACGAAACTTCCTTCTCGTGATCCTAATTTATGCCATATTTTTTCTCTCCCACCAATTTAGCGTGAACTTTGTTGATGTATATGTCAAACATACGACGCCTTTTTTAGGAGTTCATCACACGTGTACAACCTGAAAAATTTGAGACTATCTTGCAAAAATTCTTGATTTTGTGATGGCTCCTCAACACTTTGGATTGACTGCCTTTTTGGCAGTTTTTTTATGGGCACATATTGTTACCGCGGATACGTTAAGTCGATGGGTTCGAGAGCCTTTTATTGCACCACCATCGGTGCTTGACGTGAGCACCAATCCTGGCTATAGAAAAGCTGCAGCGCAGTTCAGTGCGGCCATCAATCAATCGGCTGATCCATGTGACGACTTCTTTCAGTTCTCATGCGGGAAATGGGTGGCTAATAATCAGATTCCGGCTGATTTGACTTCATATGGGCATTTCTCGGAGCTCAGGGAAAAGGTGTTGAAGGAGATGAACCGTAAGTTTAGTAGAAAGCGTTACATAGACAAAAATGAGTTTGGGGTCATTCAGATATTACGTTATCGTGAGGGGGGGGGGGGGGTCTAAAATCTCTAAAAAGTGATAACGTAATAACAATTTTTTCAATTTTTCGAATTTTTTTGTCACAAAAAGTGTGCTTTTTTAAATCATTTTGTACATGCCGAATCACTTAATTTTCTTTTACAGGATTGTACGACGACCCAATACCATCATCTTCTAAGGCCATAAATAAACTTAAGCAAATTTTCAATTCCTGCATGGATATTGATGCTCTAAACAATCGAAAAAGTCTTGATTTCCTCGAGACCGTTAAGGTTAGTTCATTATATGACGTTTTTTGTGGCTATGAAAAATCTCGGATACTAGGCGAAGTGGATAAGGAAGTTGCCCGACCGATCTGACAAGTTAAGCAACGTTGGGCCCGCAGGTTCGATCCAAAAATTTTGATCTACGAAAAAACTTTTCTTAGAGCAAAAAATTTTTGCTCCATTCTTTGTAAGAAATTCGAAAAAAATTTGAAAACAACAATGTCGTCAATCGACTCAACTCTCTGAGTGTTTCAAAACGATTACCATCCCTTATAAGAAAAGTTTTTTGTAGATCAAAACTTTTTCGGATCGAACCTGCGGACCAACGTTGCTTAACTTGCTAAATCGGACTGGCGACTTCCTTATCTACCTTTTCAAGTGATCGACATTTTTCGTAAAGCTAACTATGAAAAATGTTATACCTTGACTTGTAAAATTTCGAGTTTAGAACTTTGGTTACTGGCCTGTGGTTCATGGAAACAAGTGGAGCCCAGAAGTCTTCGATTTAACCGACTTGCTCACCAATATTGCCCAATCTCGTGCAACGGATGTCTTCATTGATATTTATGTATCACAAGATATGAA
>JAQGBS010000244.1:0-24682 GCA_034698545.1 Acrobeloides obliquus | reverse complement strand
TTTCGGGCTACAAAATCAGTCTCAGATTTTAGTTCAACAACGGCAGCCATATTTTCATCAACATAAACTGATAGAAGCCCTTCAGTAGTTTCACGGCCGCCAACTCTACAAAAAAAAGAAAGTGTTTTCTGAAAGGATAATGCCGACAGAAAATTTTAATAACGAAAAGTTTGTCCAAAAAAATTTTTGAAGGGGGCTGGAGTGTAAAAAATGCTTATTAAAAAGCAGAAAACTAGCAAAAAATTTGTTGAAAACGTTTTTATGCTAAAAATGCCTCGAAAATTACGACTTTTGCTAAAAAAATTTCATAAATAGGGACTTTTATGTGAAAAAAAGGCATATTTTAGTAATAAATTGAAAATTTTTGATAAAATCATAATGGGGGGCCATTAGTATTTTGTAATATATTTTTTACAAATTTTGAGTAAAAACATAGGGGGAGATCAAGAGGGAAATTTTTTCATTTTTCGGTAGCGGGCGCAATTGATTGTCGCATAAAATTACTCCTAAATGGGTAATTTCCGGAAGAAAATAAAAAATTTTTTGCCTTGTTTAGCCAATGTTAAGTGGATGCAACCAGGGGAACTTGCGCTTCTGACTTCTTATCAAAAGTGATCGAATTTTTTCTCCGTGAGATATTTTTTATTTTCTCTATAGCTCCAAAGGGGTCGATTTTTAATAGAAATTCAGCATAAAACTTCGAAAATTTTCAATTTGTTAGTGAATTTTTGTTTAAAAATAATTTTTAACAACCAATAATGTGATTCACAGCAAAATTTGTTTTAAAAAAATCGAAAATTTACAACTTTTTATGTTAGATTTCTACTAAAAATTGACAACTTTAGTAGCTATAGTAATCACAATTTTAGTAATCAAAAATGTCTCACGGGAAAAAATTGGTACTTATGCACTATCCCCCCCCCACCTGAGGGAGATTCTGCATAAATTTATGCAGAATCTCCCCCCCCCCAGGCTGAAACAAAAAAACTCAAATTTTCATCCTTTTTAGGCTTTGGTTTAGGCTAAAGGATAGATCTAGGCTTAGGCCTTTAGTCTAAACCAAAGCCTAAAAAAGATGAAAAATTGATTTTTTTTCAGCCTGGGAGAATAGTTCATAAGTACCAAAAATTTGGTCACTTTTAGTAGGAATTCATTTACGCGGAACAATTTGGGATAGGTTTCGATGTCACATTTCGAGATAGTTCCTTGTTAGAACAAGGGATTGCATTTAGCCATTACTTAGCAGCTTTAGCCCATCCTTCTTTCTCAGCTACTTCACGTAGCCATTTCTCAGCTTCAGCTATATTATTATCTCCAAATTGTAATAATGCTTTTCTGCAGTTTACATAACTGTAACCAGTACGCTTTCGTAGCTTCATCAAAGCCTAAAAATTCAAGTATAACAAAGTTCACAATGATTGAAAACTTACATCTTTGCTAACAGACTGTTGAGAAGCAGTTGCAGAACTAAAAGTACGCACAGATAAACGTGAAAATATAGGTGCTAATCGAAACATTTTGGACTAAAATGCGTGGTATTAATCTTAAAAATTTCGGAGCTACTACGCCTAGGGGGGCGCGCTTATTTAACTAAGGTTAAACCAACAGGAAATGATCATAAATTACAGACAACCATAAAAGTATTACAAGCCAAAACAAAAATAGAGCGTAACTAGGGTGCATAAAGGGGGACCAAGATAATTTTTTTCAATTTTTTCAAAAATTGATTTAAAAAATGAGAACCTGAGCTTCAAAATGACACTAAAACAAAGTCAAACGGATTTATCTATCAAAAGTTATGATAAAAACTCTGCTAGAAATGGTCTCCCGAGTGCTGCTGCAAAGTTGACTCCCCCTTTAAGTGCGCCCCCATGCGTAGTGGCTCAAAAATTTCCAACTTTTTCAACAAAAAAGCAAGCTATAAGAAAAAAAAACTAAAAACTAGTGAAAAAAAAGCTATCACAAAATATACGTTGGGGAGAAAAGAATGGAGTTCATCAGATATTTTGAATTTTGCTCGTTGAAAACAATCTTCTCATTTTCTGATTACTTTCTGATTAAAATGTCGCTCTTTATATAAATTGGAGAATGATGTTATAGGGTTTTGGGGTGTTGCGAGTGAACGACTAATCCAAATTGGATAATTTGGTGTCAATTGTCAATTTTTTTAAAAGAATTATCAAAAAAATTTTATGGGCCCGAAAAAATCGTTTTTAGTAGGGCTGCTCGCGGGCGGGATACGCGAAAACTACATTTCTCGCGTATATAGGGGGTATTTATAATCGGGGAATCGATTAATGAAGCTTTCAGGAGCTAAAAATTTTTCTTGACCTACCCCAAGATTTTTCAAAAAAATTCTGCGGAAAATGAGAATTTTTTTCTGATTTTGCGGTTTCAATTATAATATGGTTTTTTAATTTTATATGGTTGTAAGTATCTGCGATAAGGGTTATAAAAAAAAGCATACGTGTACAAACATTCCTCGAAATTTTTGACTTTCTGCGGGCGGAAAAAATTGTCTATGTCCCCCCTACATATGTTTTTTCGAAAATTTGGGCAAAAACAAGAGGGAACCAGGGTGATTTTTCCAAAAAAATTTTTAAAAATCACCTTGGTTATGTTTTTTCTTGCTGACAGGCGAGAAAATGAGGGGGGATAGTGCATAAGTGCCGTCAAATTTTCTGATTTTGAACAAAATGTTCTTGGCATCCCCTGGTTTACGCATTTGTGCGCATTTCGACGTTGGCGAGACTATTTGTACGTATTTTTGTCGACCCATAAAAGGCATATTTTTAGATAATGCTACGTTGCATACTATCCTGGTCTTTACCATACAAAAATGTCAGATATTTCTCTTCTAAACCATCAACTTCTTTCGATTCAAATGAAACTCCTGTAGAGCCTGCTCAAGACAAGCCTGAAATCCCACCTGCACCTACGAATGAAGATATAAAGTTAGATAAAGACATGCTCATGAAATTGGAGCGTCTCTCTGGTTTGAGGTTCCGAAATCTCGAAGAAATAGAAAATCTTCAAGCTGATATTCGTTTAGCGAATAAGCTTTTTGAAGTAAATTTTTTTGCTTTGGACAAAGAAATTGGGATATGGGTGCGCAAAAATCTAGTCGATTTTTTTAGTGATACCTTTTTTATTTTTAAAAATATCAATTTCAAGATTTTCTTATTTCTACTCAGGGAGCGAAAATGTGGTACCAGCCACCCACCACCACAAATTTGTCTATTTTTGAGGAATTTTTTCATTTTTTTTGACGAATTTTCAATTTTTTATGAATTTTTCAAGAATTTTTTCGATTTTCTATTAATTTTTGATTTTTTTCAGGTAAATACCGTTGATGTCGAGCCAATGTATAGCATAGTCGAAGAGCTCATCAATTGCCCACTGAGGGAAGACATTCCTGAAGAAACCGACTCAAAGAAGATTTTGATGAATGCACCCGAAGTTTACGAAGACTTGTTTGTTTCGCCCAAACCGAATATTCCGATAACTGAAAATCCTGTGTTCAATGAGTTGTACAAGTTAGATAAGAATAAATGTTCTTGATTCTCTTGTAAAAGATTGTGTTATGATTGTTAGATTCATGTTTAGGAGCAATACTTCGGCTCTTATACCCCCTTTTGAAAATCGAAAATTTTATTATTTTTCTAAATTGTCTCAAAAATGACCATATTAGGGGTAATTTTATGCGGGAAACAACACGTTGGCGATGTTATTTTTGCGTAAAAACGCTTCCATTTTTAGAACGAACCAAAAACTTTCATGGGCTACTTCTTGGGAGAACTTTCAACTTTGGTAGTTTTGGCTTCATTTTCAGTGCTACAAGGGTTATTTTATATGAGATCTCTCAATCCCCATCATATAAGCATTTTCATATAAAATATCCCTTGTAGCACCGAAAATGAAGCCAAAACTTACCAAAGTTGAATGTTCTGCCAATAAGTAGCCCATGCAAATTGTGCTTCGTGAAAAGATCTCGCTATTGATACCAAAATCAGACTTCGATTCTTCTTCTACGAGGACTTATCCTTAAAATAAGACAAAATTCATAAGCAAAAGTGATCTCTCAAGCCCCTGGGCCTACCTTTTTTCTGCTAAGGATTCAATTAAAGGTCATTTGGGCATAAAGCTAGAGGATTTCATGAACAATAAATCTGTACCAAAACCAACCTACAAAACTTACCCTTGGGAAGCATCATATCTATTTTGAGATATGTCCGTTCCCAAAGGCTTATATCTCATAGGAGGGGTTCCCAAAATTTTTTGATGGGGGATTGAGAGATCTCGTAAAGACCTACCTAAAGGCATGTTTTGGTTAAAATCGAAAATTTGATCGAACTCTTGACCTTAGCCTATGTACTTTCTTTGTCTTCAATTCTATACATATGTGTGCACGGGGTCCCAAATGGGGCTCCAGGGTAACGCAGAGGGTCCTCAGGGGGTAACGCTTGGGGGGGGGGGTCGAGAGGGAATGGGGGAGGGTTAACGCTGAGATGGATAGCGCTACCTCTCCCCCCTCGCATCTCAAAACATCAAATCGGTGTCCAAATTTTCACATTTTTAAAACAAATGTCCAAAATCTGCTATTTCACTAGAAATTTTCATTTTTAGCTTAAAACATGCAACGTTATCATCATACACTAGAAAATTTATGCTTGTATTCAACTCATTTTCAGGCAGAAAGTCTAAAAATTTTCACTTCAATACACACTCCGATTCCCTTATTCAGGGAAGCGTTTTCAAGCTTCGGAAATGCGCGCAATCGATTTCTCGCATAAATTAGCCCTAATAGGGTCATTTTTGAAAAAAATTTCGGCTCGAAAAAACATGAAAAAATCGCTCAAATTCCGGTTTTTTATATACCCTATATTTTAATTAACTAATAACTTATAATTCTATGCAAAATAGATAACAATTTTGCCTTGGTCCCCCTTATGTTTTTCCCAAAATTGTGGAAAAATATAAAAGAGGACCCTTATGATTTTTTGAATTTTCTATGATAACGTTATCATGACGTTCATAGTTGACACGAAACGATCAATCCTATTCTTTTTTTGAAAAAATTAGGATCAATTGTTTCGATAATAGGTTATATGGACAAAATAGAAGTCGTATCTCCTGTTCTCAACACTATCTTGTCAACTTTATGTCAATTTTATCGTGCCAACTTTATGAACATCGTTATCATGAGGGAAGGGGGTGCCAAATGATAACGTGGGGGAAGGGTCTAAAATCTCAAAAAAGTGATAGCATAATATCTTGACGACCCCTTTAATCAAGTTGCGTAAGAAATATTTCTTTCTATTGTCTTGTATTAATTCAATTCAGAACAACATCTTAGGCTAATCTATCCAACATATGACAAGTGAAAAAATATGCTACAAAATTATATAAATAAGAAAATCCTATAATTTGTAGTTGACATCATATGTAATATATTTTTATTAATAAAACAATTTATACAATAGATAATAAAAAAAATAACTAAAAAAATTATATAAACAATTGAGCTTCTCTTAAATTGACTATATCATTAACGCTTTCTCCTGAACCAGTAGTACTAACTGGGGTATTTTCGGTTACCATATTCATAGCACCCAACGCTTCTAATCCTAGATTTTCATTTGTTGTTTCGTCCGAATCTTTCCACTCATCTAGAAGTTCATTTAAACTTTCAAATTCTGTTGCTTCATAAGTAGGCGTCTTCATCATAGCTTTCAGACATGATTCGTGTTCTTCAAATGCTTCCTAAAAAAATTTTTAATTAGTAACATATCATCATGAATAGGCCGAGGAATGGTATTAAGTCAACAGCTTAAAATACTTGATGTCATGAGAAAGATTTTAATTTTTATGAGATTCAAAGTTCATGCGAATTAGTGAAGATCATTTTTGGCGATAGCGCGACTTCCTATGAAGAAATTTTTGGGATCAGAAAATAGCTTTTAAGATAAATGGAATAAAAAATATAAATAGACATGATATTTTGGCTAAACAATGGTGTAAAAATGTATTTTTAGACAACTTTTTCATGCATGGGGGACGTAAGCCTAAGCCTTTCCTATCATTTTTGGTCAATAAATATATTTTTAGCTGTATTTTAAGGTAGGTTTTGAACAAAATTGAAATCACTATAAAGCTCCAGCAAGTCTGACCAAAAAATGATAGTAAAGTGTTTGAAGCGCTCGGTGAGCTGAGTCGATTGATGGCATTAAAAAAAATTTTGAACCCTTTTCGGAATTTTGGTACGCCGTGAATCAGGTCTCAAATTTCAATCTTTTTGTCGAATTTTTGGAACTACACAATAGAGGGGGGACTACCTACGTGAAAAAAATTACAAAATTTTTCTGGAAATGACCCCTGTAGGGGTAAAAACATGCGTGAAATCCGAATTTGACATTTTTGAAGCGAAAAAACGCTTCCCTGATTCAGGGAAGGCGTATTGTGTATTGAAGAGAAAAGTCTCAAAAATGCGATTTTTGCTTAAAAACGACCAAAAATAGGCGGCGGAATCAGCCTTTCCTGAATCAGGGAAGCGTTTTTTCGCTTCGAAAATGTCAAATTCGGATTCCCCCGCATGTTTTTACCTCTAGAGGGGTCATTTCCAGGAAAATTTTTCACGTGGGTGACCCCCTCCTATTGTGTAGTAGCTCCGAATTTTTTGTGGAAAAGCTCAAAAAAAAAATTTACCTTCATAAGAGCATTCAATCTAGTCAAAACATCCATATATTTGGCTGTACATGTGTATTGTCCCCGTATCAAATATTCTTTGAACAAATTTGGCGCATCTGATGAAGAATATTTATGTAGGGTGGGAAATTTTTCTTCAAATAAAAATAAAGGATGATCATTATTCTGGGCACTTTTTGATATCCTTGTTGTAGTTGTTTCAAGTCTATCTGTGCTGCTATCTTCTCGATTATCATTATTTACAATATTCAATGCAGATATAGATTTAAATAAAACTAGTAATATAACTATGGAAGAAACAAACATTATATTCCTGTGCATTTGATTAATTTTTTGTAGTTAATTTCGAATAAGGCTAAAATTTGCTAACATTAGTGGTGAAATGACCGAGAACGGAAGTTTTTGGCCATTTTTATAGCAGCACGTTAAAAAAATTTGTGACGTAAAAGGAAAAAATCTGTGACGTTTTTTTCAACATAAAGAGTTAAATTCGCACGAAAGAATGGAAAAACAGAGTGTTTAAAGATTTATAAAGGCTATAAAAAACTTTGTGACCTCAGAAAGGTCTATAACCAAATTATGCTCTTTAAAAGACCAATCCAGTGGGCAAAAAGTTGCCAAATTTTTGTTGATATTTTTGAAAAGTTCATGAAAAATGACGCATTTTTTGTTTTTACGACACGTTCTGAATCGTTGTAGTTTTCGAGAAAAGTGCGTTTGAAATTTTGAAATTTTAATTTGTGTACATGTTTTCGTTGTAATACACAAACTTTTTTGAATTTTTTGTGAAAAATTGAATTCTTTTGAAGCCTTAAAATCATATTTCTGGGTGTAATTTCATGCGGGGGAATCGATTGTACGCATTCTCGAATCTTGAAAATGCTTCCTTGACCCTGATTCAGGGAAATAAGAGTGTGTATTGAAGCGAAAATCGACATGTACTAATAAGCGTTTTCAAGCTTTGGAAATGCGAGCAATAGATTCCCCGCATAAAATTACCCCCAGAAATATGATTTTGAGGCAAGAAACCCAAAATTTTTCGATTTTCGCTTCAATACAAAACATTCATTGCCCTGAATCAGGAAAGCATTTTCAAGCTTCGTACAATCGATTCCTCGCATAAAATTAGCCCTAGTAGAGTCATTTTTGAAAAAATTTGGTTTAAAAAACAGGCTTAATTCCTAGCCCTGACTAATATAAAACAGACTTGCCCGGAGGACAAGGAAAATAACAACACCTGGGGGATTTTATATTTATAATATCTTCCTTCTCCTCGGTCTACCAATTTCATAAATTGGCAAATCTTTTCAAATTTGTACCATCAAAAGTTTGCCCCTCCCCTAATTTCTTTCACATTCGAAATACTTAGCATAAATATTTGGAAAAGTTTAAGACGTATTACATATAAGAAATCAAGATTTGTACTATAACACCACCCTATAATCTAATCTGTAGCACGAATTATCCATACTGACCACATGGCAAAATATTATTTTTCCTTTATGAGCCTATAATTCGGGAAACAAATATTATGAAGTCAAAAGAAACGGCTTATAGGATCATATGAAGAAGAGTGTCAGGAGCCTAAGCTTATATAGAAGATTTTCTGAATGAAGCCATACAAGAGATTTGAAATTAATCTAAAAGTTAAGAGTGTTCATTACATTGATCACATCCTAAGAGCTCATTATAGACAAATCTCCGGATGTGTACCATAGGCGGACGAATAGGGGGTGGAGAGGGGGTCTGGCGCTGAGCTAAACTTACAACGTGGGCCGGTAGCGTATCCAAAAAAGTGGGTGTGAAAATTTTTCCGGTTGAAACTTAATTTTTTTACACTTGAAAGCCAGAACTCAGTATTGTGTGCATTTTTGAAAATTTTTGCGCAGAAATGCTTCGGATGGCCTAAAACTAAGATCTGTATAAAAATTTTGGTCAACTCATTCGATGAATTTTAAAAAAATCATTCAAAGTTTGGCTTATTTTCGACCTAAAAATTACTCTTCAACGAATTTTTGATTTTTTTTAGGCTTAGGCTTAGCCTTAGGCTTAGCCTTATTCTTATCCTTAGACTTAGGCTTAGCCTTAGGCTTAGACTTAGGCTTAGCCTTAGGCTTAGCCTTATCCTTAGGCTTAGGCTTAGCCTTAGGCTTAGGCTTAGCCTTAGGCTTAGGCTTAGCCTTAGACTTAGCCTTATGCTCAGCCTTATTCTTAGCCTTATTCTTAGCCTTTTTCCCGGGGAAATTAGATTTTCCCGAAAAACAGATTTTACCGTAACACATATATGCATCAGTGGCGAAAAATGTGTTAAATGAAATTTAAAAATCTTAGAAATGAATCAGATAAGAATAATCCCTTACATGCTAGATAAGTCATTCAGGGAGAATGAATAAATGATTATAATTTTTGTTTCAAGAAAAAGTTGTGGGAGGTTAAGTCAAGCGATAAATTAACTCCACCCCGAGAAATTGTAGACAATTGCTTCGTATATAGTATGCTTATAGAAAAACAGAAAAAAAGTTGAACTCGCTTGAGGAGCAGTGGAGAAACTCTGGGCGCACGTGGCCTAGTGTTTAAGACGATGGTCACTCATGTCATCATTTCGGAGAAGGGTGATGGAAAGTATTCCCTTTACTCTTTTAGGAGGGACAGCAAACTTGCCCTCTCGTATTCTATTTCAGAGGTAGAAAAAACAGATTTGTGCCATCAAGCGTTAGCCAGCATTGCTTATCCGATAACCTTTACGATTTTTTTCTTAGAAAATTTCTTTTTTTAGCAATTGAACCAATTTGAAATGTTTTCTAATATTACAATGATAAAAAAAGACACTGTTCAACAACATCCTATCTACGTATTATGCCTAGTGACGCGGGGGATCACCAAAAAGCTCGAACTTTCGAGGCATCGCTTGGAAGACAAGGAAAATAACAACATATGACCTAGAGGAATTTATATTTATAATATCTTCCTTTTCCTCGGTCTACCAATTTCATAAATAGAAAATCTTTTCAAATTTGTATCATCACAAAATTTGTCTCTCCCCTACAATTTCTTTCACATTCGAAATACTTGGCATAAATATTTGTTACACAGAAAAAAGTTCAAGCAGACGTATTACATATCAGACATTAAAATTTGTACTATAAAATAACCTTATAATCTAATCTGTAGTACTAATTATCCATACTTCTGATCACATGGAAAAATATTATTTTGTTTTTATGAGCATATACAGGGTGTCCCAGTAGATTGAAAGAATTTTTCAGTTTGAAGTTTTTAAAGCAACTTTTCTCCATCTTTCCAATAAGGTAGAGAATTGATTTGAACATAATCTGATAGCTTAGCGATGCCCCAACAACGTAAAAAAACCGTATCAGAAAATCTTTTAACAATGATGAGAAATAGAATTGTCAAAATTGAGAAAAAATAATAAGGAATTTAAGGTTGTGGAACGAGGTGGCCTCAATGGCGCAGTAGGTTGCGTGTTTGGCTGTTGCTCGAAAGGTCACGGGTTCGATACCCAGCATCGTCGCATGGTTTTTGCGTAACAAATTGGTTTCAATTTTGACAATTCATTTCTTGAGGCCAATTTTTGAGCAAAAACTAAGCGACGAAGCTGGGTACCGAACCCGCGACCTTTCGAATAACAATCAAACACGCAACCTACTGCGCCACTGAGACACATCGTCTCACAACCTTAAATTCTTTATTATTTTTTCCTCAATTTTGAAAATTCTATTTCTAATTACTGCTAAAAGATTTTTTATACGGTTTTTTTCGAAAATAACCGATTAGATGACGAGAAACCCTCAAATCACTGGGACACCCTGTAGTTAGGGAAACAAATCTTAAGTCAAAAGTTCTTAAGAAGTCAAAACAAATCTTAAGAAGAATCGGCTCATAGGATCATATGAAGAAAGTGCTAGAAGCCTTAGATTATATAGAAGATTTCTGAATGAAGCCATACAAGAGGTTTGAAATAAATTGAAATTGAGAATGTTCATTGCATTGATCACATCATAAGAACAAACTCATTATAGAAAAATTTGCCGGATGTTAAACTTTAAATGAAAATTTAAAAATCTTAAAAATGAATCAGAAAGGAAGAATCCATTACAGACTACGAATTTTCTAGATGTCATTCAGGAAGAATGAATAAAAGATTAAAATTATTGTTTCAAAAAAGTTGTGGGATGTTAAGTTGATAACAGAAGCGGAAAATTAACTCGTTGCTCATTATTTCATATACAAGGTGGTCCACGGGGTTTTCTTTACAGCACATTTTTGAAAATATCTCGGCTTTCAGATAAGATCTTTCGAAACGGTTTTTTAGGTTGTACGACGCAGAAAATTTTGAAGCTACTATACAATAAGGGGGGTTTACCCACATAAAAAAATTTTCAAAATTTTTTCTGGAAATTACCCTTCTAGGGATAAACATGCGGGGAATCCGAATTTGGAATTTAAAAAATGACTTAGCCTATGCTTTAGTCTATGCCTAAGTCTAAGCCTAAGCTTAAGCCTAAGTTTAAGCCTAAGCCTAAGCCTAAGCTGAAGCTCAAGCTTAAGCCTATGACTTAGCCTATGTTTTAGTCTATGCCTAAGCCTAAATCTAAGCCTAAGCCTAATCTAAGCTTAAGCCTAAGCTTAAGCCTAAGCCTAAATCTAAGCCTAAGCCTAATCTAAGCTTAAGCCCAAGCTTAAGCCTATGCCTTAGCCTATGCTTTAGTCTATGCCTAAGCCTAAATCTAAGCCTTAGCCTAAGATTAAGCTTAATCCTATGCCCCCGGAATTGTCATTTCCAGAAAAAAGTTCGAAAAATGTTTCACGTGGTTACCCCCCCCCCTTATTGTGTAATAGCTCCAAAAATTTCATCGAAAACGAGAGAAATGCCGATTTAGATATATTTTTTGAGCGCTCGATACTTATCGAACAACCCAACATGCTGCCGCTTGGCCAAACCTATCTCCCTATGATAGTTAAATATGTATCAAAACAACCAAAAAATCCTACTCAAAGATCAGGCTTTCCAGAATAAGCTTTATTTCTTACTATAAATAACCAACTCGCATTACTCTTAGATTTTTGGCTCGGAATCAAACAAATATTTTCGCCCTCACAAATATTTTGATGTCTTTACGTTATTTTGGTTGTAGCGTCCAAAGTTAAGGTGACTCTAAACCGGTCTTAAAACTCCAAATACTTGTATGATCATAACGCAAATAAGGCAGAGACCCCGTAATGAAGCTAATGATGTCGAAAAATAAGTTAATCCAAACCTTTGATATTGGTGTCCACGTGAAAATGGAAAATAATAAAGAAATATATAAAAAATCACAAGACTTATGATCATGAATTAAGTGTTAATAAGAGAAAACTTATAGGCTTAATTAACTTTATGTGTTCTGAACTTAAGCATAAGACTGCCGAAAGAAACATCTACATAAGTGTTAATAAGAGGAATTTCTCTTATTAAAATTTAAGTCCAAAGTCAATTTTACAAGGTGATTCTTGCTTCTATGGGGTTGTTCCAAAAATAGTGCGACTTTTTAGTACTAATTCGGATTAGCGAAAAAATGACAGGGTTCAAAATGTGGAAAACAGTTTGAAGCTATTGAGGATGAGGGGGGTCACCCCAGAGTCAAAAATCGAAAAATTTAAAAAATGACATATTTAGGGGTAGTTTATGCGAAAAATCGATTGCGCGCATTCCCGAAGCGTGAAAACCTTTGTTTCACCTTTAAAAATCAGCAAAAAATTCGAAAAAATTAAGTTTAAAGTCAATGTGGGAAAAAATACGTATTTTTAAAGTCTGTATATTGACACGAAGACATGAGTTACGCTCAAAAAGACTGATTAAATCGTATTTCAGCAAATTCATCAAAAATCGCAAAACTTGGCAAAATTGAAAAATTCGCCAAAAATTGAAACATTTGTTAAAAATTCGTCAAAAATTGCACAACTCGGCAAAATTGAAAAATTCGCCAAAAATCGAAAAATTTGTCAAAATTGAAAAATTCTTTTCATCAAAAATCGACTTCTATAGCCAAATATCGACATTTGAAAATTAATTTGCACCGTTGAAAAACACCCATTTTTTAAAAACTCTGTATATTGACACGAAAACATGAGTTACGCTCAAAAAGATTGATTGGATCGTATCCAGCATGAATTTTTGCATAACACTGGAAAAAAATTTTCAACGAAAACTTTCCTGAAGGCTGCGTTCAAGCATATCAAAAAAGTTTTCACAAACTTGTCAAACAAGTCTAACTTTGCCTGATTTTCAATAAAATCGTGTTTATTGAAACGATTGGCCCTGTTGCAACAAATTGTATTGGTCGAGAAGTATAAAATTGATTGCCTGATGCTTCATGACCAATCGTTTCAATAAACACGACTTTATTAAAAATCAGGCAAAGTTAGACTTTTTTGACACACTTGAACGCAGCCTGAGCAGAGGCTTTGATGGAAGGAAGTTGGAATGTTTTCACTCGGAACTTTAATCAAGACTAATTAAGCTCTAATTTAATAATAAACAAAAAGACTGTATTTAAAAAGTAATTATGGAAAGGCTTAAAAGGTTAATGAGGTTTATGGTTTTCTTGTGTTAATAGGGGCAAAATAATATGTAAGGTCAAAAATCGCCTCGACTGATCTTTCATGCCCTGCATAGAGAAACCTCAAGGAGGTAATCATTGGGCATTATTACTTACAAAACAAAAACGGCATTCTTTATAGCTCGACAAGATGAACAAAACGACACCAAATATATCCAATTTGAACATTGTTTTGGGTTATTGAAACGAAAACCCTGATTCAGGGTTTTCGTTTCAATAACCCAAAACAATGTTCAAATTGGATAAATTTGGTGTCGTTTTGTTCATCTTGTCGAGATATAAAGAATGCCGTTTTTGTTTTTAAATACACCCAATAATTAAGAGTATTTTTAAACAAATTTAAAATTCAGGGTTTTCGTGCCAATATTCAAGTAAGTTCAAACCCCTTTTTGGACGGCTAGCCGTTCGGAGAATCGTCGTGAAATGCGTCTCACGTCAAATTCGGATTCCCCGCATGTTTTTACTTTAATAGAAAAATTTGAATTTTTTTTTGAAAAAATTAGAAATTCTCTACCAAACCGTGGGAAAAATTCTAGACCCAAAAAATGATTATATGTTTTTAATACATCATGCATAAAACGTCATGTTTCCATTTTCTTATATTAATATCCGGTCCTTCCTTCTCTAGCTTACGTATATGCCCATTCAAAGATTTCAATAAAAAACACACACATTCATGTTCATTACTCACTCGACCATGAAAAAAGTAATAAATATCAAAAATTCTGGATTTTTGTGAAAAATTGAAATTTTGCCCAATCGAATTTCTACCCCTGTACAAGGTAGAAATCGAATTTCTACCTTGTACAGGGGTTTTTTGAAAAGATTAGAAATTCCTCCACCAAACCGTGGGAAAAATTCTAGACTCACAAAATGATTATGTTTTTTAATACATCAGGCATAAAACGTCATGGTTCAATTTTCTTATATTAATATCCGGTCTTTCCTTCTACTCCTTCTCTTGCCTACGTATATGCTCATTCACAAATTTCAACAAAAAACACACTTTTCATATCCATTATTCACTCGACCATGAAAAAAGTATTAGATATCAAAAATTCTGCATGCTATATACAAACTCAAAAAATAACATATGGTTAAACCAAAATTCGTCATTTCCTTTAGTATAAGAGATAATCCTAGGTGTGTGGGTGTAAGAAAATATGATGTTGTAAACTGGAAAATTGAGGGTTTTTATAGTGTCGGCCATTAAAAAAAGTGGTGGTGATGTTTATGAATATGCGGGTGACACGCGGAAGAAATGATGGATTTTCTGCGTAAAGTACATACAGGGTGATTAAAAAAAAAAGAATTTTGCGATTTTTTCAAAAACTTTCAAGTTTTTTAATTTTAACCAAAATAACCCTATAGGGGGTTTTTCTTGGGAGGTGTTAGCCTAAGGCCTAAAACCTAAGGCTTAGGCCTAAGTCTAAGGCCTCTCTCTCGAACCTTGAAAACACTTCCCTGACCTCGAATTAGCCTATTTTCGCTTCAATACACAGGCCTCTTCCCTGAATCAAGGTCAGGGAAGCGTTTTCAAGGTTCGGTAATGCTATCAATCGATTCCTCGAATAGAAAAACTCCCTATAGGCTTATTTTGCTGAAAATTAAAAAACTTGAAATTTTTTGAAAAAATTCTCTTTTTTTAACCACCCTGTATTTATCAGGAACATTTTTGGTGGGGTCGATGTGCCAGACATGTGTTCATAACATTCCATAACCCACTCAATTTTTTAGCAAATTTAGCAAGAAAAATGAGTTTGTGACAGAAAACTTTTTAATAATGACGAGATAACAAAAATCCAGACGGCATAATGGCTAGGGGTTTGACCAGTCAAGTTATTGGCGTGGGTTCGATCCCTTCATAGTCGAAATTTTTATTTTAGCCAATCATAAAAAGTTGTAAAAGCAAAAAAAGAAAAACGGCGTGGCCCTATTTGCGTATGCGATATTTGCGGATTAATTTTTTTAAAAGATAAAAAATACAAGTTTATTTTATGTGAAATTTTGTTGAAACAGTATATCTTAACTCAATAGGCTCAAATTTTTTGGGAAGGGGGTTCGTCTTTTTAAATTGTTGGCTAAAAAAGTCACATATTTTTTGCCAATTTCAGTGGTTTTATCCCCCTCTGCTCTTTCATTTACTATAGCCCATCCGATAACAATTTAGAGACGTATTCATTTTAACACCAGTGGTGCCATTTTTGACTAAATCAAGATAACTTTTGATGGCTAAGGTTTTAGAAAAAAATTTACAAGTTGTTCTACATGGATCTAAGGCCAATTCTGTGTAGGTACCTTTTTTAGAAAAGTATCTTTTTAGTGTTTATGGCCTAGCTTCTCGTAGGAATTGAATTAAGAGATGGTTGACCATTCATGAGATAGCTGGTGATCCGCCTTACAACTTTTATATAGACATCTATAGCAAGTTTTCGCTTCAATAAAAAGTTAACCGCAAATCTTTGTTCATGCCACTGATTTTTTGTTCGGGTTTTTGATCAAGATTGTAGGGCAGATCACCAGCTATCTCATGAATGGTCAACCATCTCTTAATTCAATTCTTACGAGGAGCTAGGTCACAAACACTAAAAAGGTACCTACACAGAATTGGCCTTAGATCCATGTAGGACAACTTTTAAATTTTTTTCTAAAATACATCTTAACCAGCATCGAAAGTTGTCTTGATTTAGTCAAAAAGTGATCAACTGCGTCACTAATTTTAATCAACTTGTTTTGATACAAAAGCAATAAAATTTATATGGCATTGTCTAAAAACAAATTCTAATCACAAGCCCAAATCCGATATAAGCCTATTTGAAAGGATGAAATCGGAAATATGTAATGTAAAACTGCCGGTAAACAAAATAAAGCTTCTACTTCCTATGTCACTTTTTTCACGCGGATAAATTTCAAGTCTGGGGCTAAAAATGGAAAGTCTTAAAATTTTCATTTTGAGGAATAGCTTAAAAAGTTGCTTTTGTGCAATGCACTTATTTTAGGTACACAATGATAAAACAACGAAAGCCGGAAATGCACAACTTCGAAGAAAAACTCGAATAACAATCAAATTACAGCTGCTATTGCTGTTTTGCAACAAAAAAATTTTAAGTCAGGGTTTTCGTGTCAATACTCGGATCAATTCAACTCGTTTCCGGACGAATTCCGGATGCCGTGTAGAAATGAATCAGGATTTCTAGACGATTCAGCTATAAAAAACTGCTACACTGTTCATTTTATGAAAATTTAAAAAATCGATTTTTCCGCAAAAAATTCGAAAAAGTTTGTGTATTACAACGAAAACATGTACTCAAATTGAAAAATTCAAACGCAATTTTCTTGAAAACTACAACGATTCAGAACGTGACGTAAAAACAAAAAATGCTCCATTTTTCATGAACTTTCCGAACATTGACAAAAATGGAAACTTTTTTCCCACTGGACTGATGATCATTAAAGTCACAAAAGTATCTCTTCTTTTTAGTATCATCTGACACAAAATGGCTTTATATGTGTGCGTGCTACGTTCGTCACACACTTGATATTTCCAAAAATAAATTTTTACGAGTAAAAAAAAAGTTGAAAGTTCATCTTTAGCAAAACGGTATCGTATTTCAATTTGCACATACAACAAATCCAACCCCCGTATTATAATTAGAACAAATAGAGGGCATTTATGTTTTGTGTTATAACAAATAGTATGTGTTATACAGCTAGAAGATTCCAAAAACGTCAATTTTAAGCTAAAACACACACCCACTTCAAGTTCTTATGATCAAGAGCAAGAATTTTAGGCAATTGCAGAAATGTAAGCAAACTAGGGGGTTGCAAAAGATGCGCGCAAGTTGCAAAAAGCGACACACAATCCTTAGGGCCGCCACTAATACGTTCGGACGGCTCCCGAACGGACTTTAGTTCACTAATTGCTTTCGGAAACATCACTAATAGGCGTTCGGACGCGTTCAGAAACGTTCGGACACTCGTCCGGACGTTTCTGAACGTTTCCGAACGCGTCCGAACGCCTATTAGTGATGTGTCCGAACACGTCCGAACGGAATTAGTGATGTTATTAGTGATAAATTAGTGAAGTCAAAAATTTCCGAACGAATTAGTGGCAGCCCTTATCACCGGTCAGAATATGGAAATTTTGAGCAAGAACAAAAAAAATTATTCATTTTGACAATGGTGACAAATTTGTGGCACTATAACTTTTGCCACATTCCATGTTCGCCACGACAACCACGAAACTTTCGCCACGTTCGTGTCAATACACATATTTATTGCAAATCAGGCAACTCAATTAGTCTGAAATTAAATGTTTATTGACACGAAAGTTACATGGCGAAAGTTACATAGCGAAAGTTAGCGTGGCGAAAGTTATAGTGCCAAATTTGTCTCCTTTGACACAATGAACAAATGCTGTCAAGATTTCCCTTTCACACACTGATTCGTAAGATCCCTATGCCCAAACTTTGAAATTTTTCGTGTTTGAATAAACAAACTTGGCATAGACAAGAACGGGATGGAACGATCGTTCAAACACAACACATGAAAAGGATGACAATTGTGCTTGTAATTCCCTTCATCGTCCCATTTTGTGCCCCGTTCTTGTGCATGCCGCAAACTTGAATATAAAAATTTCGACCCTGGTGGGGGATCGAACCCGCCGCAATAACACGAATGGCCAGCGTTCTAGCCATTCGGTCATGTGCGCCCAGCTTTTTGGAATAACTCCATGAAACAGAGTTTAGAAACACATTTTGGAGGAGCAACAAGTCGAGAAGTGTTCTTCGTTAAACAAAAACATGATAACACTACCTTTTCCTCGACACCTATAATACCGTCAACAAAATATTTTTTTCTATTCAAAGGGAGATGAACAATTACCGTAAATGAAGCAGAAGAAGATTAACGAGTTAATTAACGGAGGCGTTTGTCTGATTGAAAGAAAAAGCGTTTTTACTCTACTTTTTTCTTCAATTCAAGAGTACATCCAACTTACAAATGGCTATATACACAAGTGGGAATAATGATAGGAAATTAGCAATTAGCCAAAGGTGAGATTAATTCAATTACTCTGTGAAATCATTTGAGAAATTAACGAGGCATGCAACAACAACAAAAAAGCTACGAAAATATGAGCAATTAGAGTTTCGAAAGGAAAGCAAGATTTTGAAAAAAATTCTTCAAATTCTTCTTCCCTATAGGCAGTTGAAAAAGTTTGTCGGGGGGTTTTCATGTTTATTGATACGAAAGTGGCAAAAGCTACGTGGCGAAAGTTAGCATGGCGAGATTCGTCGCGAAGGTTATAGTGCCAAAATTTGGGCACTATAACTTTCGCCACGTAACTTTCGTGTCAATAAACATATTAATTTAGACTAATTGAGTTTTCTGATTTGCAATAAATGTATATTGACACGAACGTGGCGAAAGTTATAGTTTTTTGGCAACGTGGCGAAAGGGCACTATAACTTTTTGTCCAAATATTTTTCGTACGGACTTTTCGTACAAACACTTTTTGTATGATACTTTTCGTACGACACTTTTCGTACGAACTTTTCGTACGGGTACTTTTCGTACGAACTTTTAGTACAGGTACTTTTCGTACAATTATTTTTCGTTAAAGTCACTGGCCCCAGAGGCTTTCGGGGGCTAGTCCCGGAGCCTAGGCCCCTTTTTCGACCCCTGCTACGAAGAGTACCTGTACGAAAAGTTCGTACAAAAAATAATTGTACAGAACAATTGTACGAAAAGTTATACTGCCGGCGAAAGTTGCTGTGGCAAATATGAAATGTAGCGAAAGTTATAGTGCCAAAATTTTGCCGTGATGTTCTCAATTGGATTTTTTTTACCATTTATTTTCGACTGCTCAATATTAAATCGACTCACACCTTTATTTTCATTTGATTTCGAAGTGACGAATCTTATGTAGTCCGGAAATTATTTACGTGAGACTGTAAATTTTTTAAGATAACATGACTTTTGAACCATTGGTTGTCTAATGGCAGGAATTAAACTTAAAAGTGTTTTTGAGTAGTGCATATATCCCCTCCTACTTAAGTAGTACGTATATCCTACTCACAAGGGACACTCACGAGGTGTAAGTCTCAGTTTTTTTATAATTTTCACGTAGAAAGATAGTAGAGACCAATATAAGGTATTTATAAAGAAAATTAGGTGCCAATGGGCCTTCTATGACCATATAAAAATCGAAAACATAATTAAAAAATGCAAAAAAATTCCGACCCAGGACGGACTTGAACCCGCCAATCAATCCTCAATTACCGAAGAACACATACAAATTTTAAACAAATTAAAATATGTCGCCATAGTGTATTGTTTTGTTGTGGGTAATTGAGGATTGATTGGCGGGTTCAAGTCCGTCCTGTGTCGGAATTTTTTGCATTTTTTAATTATTTTTTCGATTTTTATTATATGGTCATAGAAGGGCATTTATGTTCATTTTTCATAAAAGCTCCGGAGGCCCATTGGGACCTAATTTTTTTTATAAATACCTTATATTGGCCTTTACTATCTTTCTACGTAAAAATTATAAAAAAACTGGCACTTACACCTCGTGAGTGTCCCTTGTGAGTAGTACGTAGTTCGATTATTTTTATTTAAACATCAATTACAATGTGTATGGCCGTGGCGGCGCTAATAATCACAAGGCAAAAACTACATAAATGTTACACAAAAATATTAAAATACAGTAAAACCTCGATTTAGCGCCCTTTTCTGGGGGCACTAAATCGAGGTTTCTATGAAAAATGAACATAAATGCGCTATTTTATTTTATTTCATAACATCTACTCTTTCTTCTTGTGGTGCCATATTCATCACCTGATCAAATATTCTACAAATTCCTCTAACTCATCCTCTTAAATCTCATATGGCATTCAACCCTTCTTCATTTCTAACAAAACCGGTATTCGCAAACAATGTTGAATTGTTGATGGCTTAACTTCGTCCCATGACTTAATCAGCACCCTTATAGCGTGTGGTAAGCTTATCTTCTTTTCACTTCGAGGACGATCTTCATGACTGCCAATTTCTTCCTATCTTTTCAAAGCATTTTGAACAGTCGTATATGGCACATTGAGTAAAGCAGAAATTTCACGAATTGATTTCCCTTTTTCATACAGTTTCACTATTGATGGTCAAAATTCAGCCATTTTTGCTACGAAAAATAAATGGATTTTCACAAAAGATCAAATAATAATAAAAAAATTACAAAAATATTTTCTAATATAATTACATTCTTTATAGCTCTCGACGTCTCGTCGAGAGCTATAAAGAATGCCGTCATTGTTTTTTAAATAAATCTAATAATTAAGTGTATTTAAAAAAATGTAAAATTCAGAGTTTTCGTGTCAATAATCCAACAATTCAAACGAGGCCAAGACGAATTCGAGACGTCATCTCGACTTGAGTCACGAATTCGAGACGCAAGTTTAGCGTGCAGCCTCATTTGGGTTTTATATATTTGTGTAATTATAAAATTTCAAAGTGATCGGGAACTTTAAGCTCAACATGTGATAAGTAATAAGATATACGTACTACTCAGGATATTCGTACTACTTAAGTAGCAGGATATACGTAGTACTCATTAAGAAAAACACTTTTAAGTTTAATTCTAGCCATTAGACAAACCAATGATTCAAAAGTCATGTTATCTTAGAACATTTACATTCCCACGTAAATAATTTCCGGACTACATAGCTTCGGAGTAATGCATCTTAAATGAAAATAAAGGTGTGAGTCGATTTAATATTGAGCCCTCAAAAATAAATGGTGAAAAATACAATCGAGAATATCACGGCAAAATTTTGGCACTATAAAAAATGTAAATTCAGGGTTTTCGTGTCAATACTCCAACTAATTCAAACGAGGTCAAGACGTCATCTCGACTTGAGTCACGAATTTGAGACGCAAGTCAAGACGTTTAGCGCGCAGCCTGTGTTGAAGAAAAAAGGTACGCATAATTGGATAAAAATGTCCCCTATAATTTTTATGACAATTTTAGTGAAAAAAATTTTTTTAATTCACTAAAATCGTCAGAAAAAAATATAGGGAAATTTTTTTCCGCTGAGACACTCATATCTTAGACTCAGTCTTACTGGCACAAAATTCCAAAAAAATTTAAATCAAGTCGGGTATGAGAAATCATTTAAGCCGGGACTCGAATCCGGACCTTCTGGCTAACATTCAAGTACACTACCATTGTGCTATCGCTGAAAAAATTGTCAGCATTTTAAAGAATGGTTTGATTGGTCTTTTTTCGCCCTTGGGCAGCCAAAACTATGTTTCCAAGTGATTTTTTTCTTGTAGAAAATTTTTTTGAAGTGCCCGCTCACAAACATTGAGGCTATCTCCGCCACTGCATCAACAAATAAAAAAAATTCAAGAAAATAAAGAACTTTATAAATAATTTTTCTCAATTAACACTTGCATTTTTGCCCTTGAAAGACTAACTTCCTTGATTCCAAAATTGACTTCCTTGATCAAGAAACATAAGTCAAACTTCCTCAGAAAGCACAAACACCATCAGCTGTTGCCACTTAACTTAAATGCTCATATTTCCGGAATATTCCATGATCTAACAAAAATGAAAATCTTATTTCCGGTTTCTTATTATAGTTGGTATTCATGAATCTAGAAATCTCCTCGGCCACCTAGTGGATCTAAATAGGAGGTCGATCGCCCCCTCCATTGACTACACCACTGTGAGAATTCGAAATGAATAATTTAACAATTCATCGAGTATTATTTCCAGTCATTAGTAAAGGTTATGCTTTTTTAGAGTTATGAGTAGGATGTTGGTTGCTATCTATGTGTTATGCTGCAAGAACTTTAATTTAAAATATGCAAGCCAATTTTTTGGCAATAGCATCGAATTTACTTCATCTATTTTGCGGATTTAGTTTAAGGAATACATTATTCTTTAAAATTTGATTTTTCGTTCCTTGAAAAGCTGAGGTGAGGAAAATCCTCTTTTTGAACCTCGATGAGGTGAATTCGGTCCTAGTGATTAAGTTACCATTCTAACAAATATAAATCTGAATTAATCCTTTATCAATTGTTAATGTTCAAAAATCTTAAATTATGCACACAAAAATATCTTAAACATTAACTTTTGGTTCTTTCATGTAAAAAACAATACTTGGAGCTAGTTCACTATTTGTGTTCCACTTATCAGGTCCAAAAGTCTTTAAAATCAATTGAAAAACTTCTATTTAAGGGTTTTTTAGTCGAGGAGCACGTAAATGATGTTATTTTTGCGCGAAAAACTAGAAAAAGTGCCTAAAATTAGAAATTTTTCTTTTGGGCTTCGTTTTAATAATATTTTTAGACGATTTATTGGGTTGTTGACTTTTAGAATGCGAAGACATTCAATATGGATATATGGCATTGTAGAACGTGAATCTGTAACTTTCATATTTTAAGGTTCGACGAAGAAACGTTGATACTAGTGATAGGTCGAAATCGGTTCTCAAAATTTTTTCTTTAGGTTTTTATGAAAAATGTCAAAAACAAAAATAACACAGAAATTGCGTTACTTTATTTTAACCACCATAAGTGGGGCACAAATAGTGAACTAGCTCTAAATAATTGTATAAGTGTGCATTTTACAATTTTAAATAACTAAATAGAACAATGATTCACCAGTTAAAAAAGTTATCGTACAATGGATAGTAACATATCTAGGAAATGACACCGCATCAAAAATAATAAATTTTTGAAGATTTTAAAAATTTAATCCATGGACAAATTTTTAAATTAATTGTATGCTACTACAAAAATAAAGCAAAGTAAATCAATGATCAATAAAATTACAGATAATGTGCAATGCTCAAAATATACAGGGTGAGCCAAAAAAAACGTACTTTGCATTTTTTTTGGTGAAAATTTTTCAAAATATTTTGGAAAAATCACCTATAATGTTGTATTTTCATGCGATTTTTGAAAATTTTTCGCCAAAAACGCAAAGTACGGGTTTTTTTCGCTCACCCTGTAATACCAACTAATAACATGCACATAACACATTCGACAAAAAGTTAAGAGATCTTATTTTCAAAACGACGGTAGTTTTTATGTAATATTTTTTTAGATGTAATATCGAGTATTTTTTGTAATATTTTGTAAGAGACCAAGATGCAAGCATGCCGTTTTTGTTATGGATCATAAAAATGTGATCGAATATCCGGCTTAGGGCCTAAGCCTAAAGCTTAGGGCCTAAGGCCTAGGCCTAACACGTAACACTAGGGAGTTGTGAAAATTCAAATGCACCCAATCTTTAAAATTTTATGAGTACATATAAAAAATAACTCACCGATATTTAAAACAATGTAGTTTAGAAGATCATGCATAGTAATTTTAAAGATTGAGTGCATTTGAATTTTCACAACTCTCTAGTGTTACTTGTAAGGCCTAAGCCTATAGCTTAGGGCCTAAGCTTTAAGCCTAAAATTGTTTAAATATTACAAAAAAATAAAATATTACAAGGAAAAATATTTCCATTTTCAAAAGCACATTACTACTCTTTCAACTTCTTCTTTAAGATGGTTTTCAGCTGGTTGACTATTTGTGCGGTAGCAGGTGACATATCTGCTGTATCCTTTTTGACTAGCTAAACAAGAGGAAAATTAAGGTGGGTTATAATGATATATAGCGAGAAAAAATCGAATATAACCAAAACTGACTAGATAAATTGAACTTATACTTTAGTACAGGGTGTTCCAACAATAAAAAACCGCTCATTTGATCATTTTTTGGCGAAAATTTTTTTCTCCAAAATGACTCATTATGGATATTTTTATGGGAGAAATCGATTGCGCGCATCGAAAACCCTTGAAAATGTCTTCTGGACCAGGAAATATCCCAGATTTCATATTTTTTCAATTATTTTCGGTAGGAATTCCTACTTGAAAATTGGATATTTAATTGACTATGAGATGTTTTAAGACACAGTCTCTGTAAGAATCACCCATTGGTTTCAGGGAATTTTTTTGTTTCTAATAAAATCGAAAGGATATTGATCCCTGATCACGGAATCGAGAGAAAAAATTGTGAAACATCACCGGTGGAGCTGTGGACCCTGTGGGGAATCAAAAAATCAACTTTTCAAGATCGACTCTGATTCGGATAAAACCGACGCCAATCGAATCCCCGATTTGGGGGCAAAAGTGCAAGAATTGATAGAGTCGATCCTAAAAAATTGATTTTTTTCAATTTTTGACGAATTTTTCGCCAAAAAATGAATGGCGATTTTTTTTGGAACACCCTGTAGAAGCATACCTCAAGAAGTGATTCATCATTTTCCTTGGCTGCACTTGAAGGACCAGCATTCGCTATTACTG
>JAQGBS010000243.1:0-24706 GCA_034698545.1 Acrobeloides obliquus | reverse complement strand
AAAAATTCCGTTTCTCAAGGACATTTGGCATATTCAAAAAACGATAATTTTTCAAGGGAAAAAGCATTTTTGATGCGATTTTTTTTCACTATTGGGTTTTTAATAGCACAGATTTTGATTCTAAAACAAATTTGGGGTGGTTTTCTTATCAAACTTTCGAGTTCTGAAAATGCGTAACGGTCCCTACATTTATTTGTATTTAAAAAATAAAGCATGATAAAGATAACAACAAATTTTACAAATAAAAAACATCTAATATTTATAATTAACCAATTTGATATTTAAAATTTCGCCAAAAATAAAAAAATTTGTCAAAAATCAAAAAATTCGTCAAAAATTGAAAAATTCGTAAGCAAAATTTAATAATCAATTAAAAACATGTACAAAATTTCCTGATTCAATAAATCTGTTCATTGAAAAGATCGGTCACACATAGAAAAAATACATTTATTGTTGACTCGATAATTTATGTTCCGGACAAAAAATGGCCGGAACAGATCGGAACACGGAACAGCAAAAATTCCCGAAACTTGTCGGAACCGGAACAGTTGTTCCGCGACAGCCCTGGTGTCGATCGTCTTCTCTCATCACAACTTTAGTCTTAGCGTTAGAAGTTTAAATCTAACGTTCTCGAGATCGTACGACACACAGGCAGACATTATACATTTATAGTCAGACATTTACAAAATGTAGTAGGATAATTGAAATTTTTAACACTAATAAAAACTATGAATAGAACTCTTGTGTAACAGTATTCAATGATTAACACCATTATGAATTTATTATTTTCTGTGTACAGATATCTGCCAGAAAGTAGAAATTTATTTATTTAGGTGCTCTCTACAAGCTGTGAGCAAAAAGGTTTGATCTCGCTAAATCTAACTACTAAGCAAATAAATCAGCAGAAATATCAACTAAAAAGCTTTAAGATATTCCTGCTCAAGCAAAAAAAATCTGCTTGAACACTGAGAAAGATAGTTTCGCGTAGCAATTACAGGGTGGAGGACCTATCGCATCATCAAATATCGAAAATTTGTTGCATATTTATCTGAAAACCATCCGCCTGTGAATAATTTTATGCGGGGAATCGATTGCGAGCATTTTTGAAGCATGATTATTTTATGTAATAATGGTCCAGAAAAAAAACATATAGTTTCGAGCTTCACATTATTAAAATTTCCTTAAGAATGTTGTCCAGAATTTTCCTTTTCGCTTAAATCTTGATAGGAAAAGTCGTTTTAGATGGGATTTTTTCATTATTATGCAAGAGTGCATACTGAAAACGACCCAATCAGTCTTTTGGAGTAAAATTCGTTTTTTCGTGTCAATATTCCCCATCACCAACCTCCGTGACCACTGTTCATCCCACGGTCTATGACCAGAATCCTAGTGCCGTTTTTATATATGTTATGCCCGATTTCGAGTTTCACCTGACTCTGAGCCGGGTATCCAACTTCGAGTCGTCTCAAATCGGACCCGATTTGGACCATGATTCTTTATCGGGTTTTCTTAACTGAATTTTACTAACCCGTTATGTTGAGCCTAAAGAATTTTTAGGGTATTTTTACTACCCCAAAATTTTCCAGCGAATTTTGGTGTTTGTGTAGGGAATACCTAAATAAATAAAGTGTCATCCCAAATCGGGTACTCGACTCAGAGTCGGGTAAAACTAGAAATCGGAACAACATATATAAGAAGATTTTACCTGATTTTCGGCTTAAAAAAATACAATTTTAAGGCCAGCTCGCAACAATGATTACTAGTGGAAAAACTTAATATGTTTTTTTAAAATTTATTTGTCTTACTAATACAGGGTGGTCTTAAAGTTCTGTCAAAACATTTTATACCGAATTAACACGACAAAAACAATGTCCATTTTAGACAAAATTGTACCCTAGGGGGTTTTAGCGTACGGGGAATCGATTCCCACAAGAATTGAACGATGAAAAGTTTCCTGTGGCCACGTATGGGTCTTTTAAAGGTCAATAGATCCAACATAGAAAATCATTACATAAGTGTCAAAGTCGGACAGTTTCATTGTCTAAGGGTTTTCGTGATTGAAAAAACATGAATCCGAGCGAGTTGAGCTTCTTTGGGCTCAACATAACTGTTTATATACCATGAAAACCCCTAAATACCTGCCAAACTTTGACAATTATGCAATGATTTTCCATGTTGGATCCTTTGGTTCCTAAAAGACCCGTACATGACCACAGGAAACTTTTATCGTTCAATTCTTGCGGGAATCGATTCTCCGTACGTTAAAACTCCATAGGGCACAATTTTGTTGAAAGTGAACATTGTTCTTGCCGTGTTAATTCGGTATAAAATGTTTAGTAAGAACTTTAAGACCACCCTGTAATAGAAAATTTAGCAAAGAATTTAATCATATAATATGCTTAAGATTATAGTTTATATTTTATTTTTAAGCGCATTATTTATATCCATTTATCGATTAAACTATGAAAGAAAATTTCCGTAAGATAATTCTTGCATTTAAATTATTTATAAAATTAAGAAAAATCACAACTGAATTGGGAGTATTTTATTATAAAGACCTAGAAGAATCTATTTATTTGCCCTTAGGTTATCAAATTGATAATTGGAATGAAATTATACCATCGATTAGTAGGATACACCTGCAATCTTGTGATAAAGTATTAAATTATCATAGTCAATTAATGTGCATATTTTTCAGCATTAAAAATTCTAGGTATTTAAAGAATATATTAATACAAGCAAAAATGAGCAAACAAATCCTCCAAGAACTATCAATTCTTCATTGAGATTAAATTTTACTTTAAATGGGCATATAAAATTAACGTACAATTATATGTGAGTGTTTATGTTCATTAATTCTACACCAAACCTTAAATTTTTTGCACACAAAAATTTTGCCCTATATCTTACTTATGTCATTGCGCGACCAGATCTGGTACCTCTTTTCATGTATGCCCATTAGGGCAGGGTTACCATTTATAAAAATAAGTAGAAGCATGTAAAAAATAAGATTTCTCCATCAAAAATAAGTAGATTTAAAAAAAATTTCAATAAGAAAATATTTTAGTTAAAAACAAATTTAGCAACAAAAAATCCAAATTCTATGTGAAAATTCTTGGGTAGCCAGACAGGCACGTAGCCAGGATTTCCTGACGAAGAGGGGGGAGGGGGACAATGACCCAAAACTAAGTCCAAAATCAACAGGTAGCTTAAAAAACGACAGCTATCTGTGGTTTTTTTTCGAAAATTTTTCAAAAATTTGGGCAAAAACATAAGGGGGGGATCAAGGTAAATTTTTTGAGTTTTTAAAAAAATTTTACAAATCAACCCCCTATTTTCGCGCCGACAGTCGCGAAAATTTTTTGACTGAAAAACACTCATTTTTAAGCGGAAAACGATCAAAAAATTGCGATTTTCGACGAAAATTTTGTCGAAATCTTTGATTAATGCAATAACCCGCGCCGCAGGCGAATTTTTTTGCTGAAAATGCTCAGAAAAAAGAACTTTTGGTTTAAAAAATGTCAAATTTGGGACTGTTTGTTGAGAAATGGAAAAATTTGGACAATTTTGTTGAAAAACTTTAATTGAGGTAGTATAAATAAGGTCGAAAAAATCTATATTTTCCCTGAATCAGGGTCAAGGAAGAATTTTCACGCTTCGGGAATGCACGCAATCGATTTCTCGCATCAAATTACCCCCAATAGGTCTTTTTTTGTGAAAATAATATTTTTTTCGAGATGCGGCTATACAGTACACCCCCTTTAAGCCTTTAATTAATGGTAACGGATTTTTTATCTTTAACGAATGCCCAGTCCTAATGCCCATAGAATCGTCGAATAAAAATTCATAAATTATTGATTTTTCATCTAAGAAAGCTAAATAAATATGAAATAACTTAATAAAAAGGAATTTTAAAAAGTAATTCACAGGAATGATTATTCTTCGGCTCAAATTGGTCATTGGTCAAAGCCTTATATTAATAATTTAATCAGGCAATTACAAATGCATGAAAACATATCACTTTCTGGTTCTATAGGATATATTGGTGAAGGAGGTATATTAAGGGTCTTTTAGCACACATTTTTGTTAATTTTCACATATTACCAAATAATATTATTGTGTCATCAAAAATTTGACATTTTTAGATCCTCTGCAGGTCTAATTTTTGGTACAACTGATCGGAATAATCGTTCGCTTTGTCCCAGATGGTTGTTTCGACCAGTTTCCGAAATCGAAAAATCCAAAAAATAATAAAAGAGGCCATTATGTAAAAAATAAAAATTTTTCGCGCCTTCAGCGCGACAGGGCATCTGTCCCTAGACCACCATCTGGCTATACCCCTGATATGGGCGATCCCTTAGTATTGTGCTCAATAAATTTTGAGGATGAGATGCCAAATCATACAAAATTATAAGAGTCTCCTTATGTTTTGCTGGTCTTTGGCCATCCAAAATGATTTTGAGTTGATACCCTCACTTAGCCGACCCTTCTGCTTACGCCACTGATCTCAGTAGTCACTTTTTAAACCTAATATTTTTAGAAGCAGTTTTTAATGCATTGAAAAAACACTCGATTGAAAATAAATTGGGAATGATTATTGGATCACAATGGCCTTGGGTCGAAGCTATATGTTTATATTATGGGGCTAAAAAGGTTATTACTGTTGATTATTATAAAAATTTAATATCCGATCATCCATCAATTGAATTTAGAAATGCAATAGCTCTTGGTCATGATTACAAAAAGTAAAAACTTTAAGTAAAAACTCGAATTTTCAAACTAAAAAATTTTGGAGATAGTTCCCTTTGAAGGCACCACCAGCGTGTTTTTTTTCTTTCTTTTTTATGTTTTTGAGAATTTCTCTGGAAGTACAATGCCAATCCGGATAGTTTTGGTGTCGTTAAAAAGCTGGATTTCATAGCAATCGAATAATGCCAAAATCAAGCTCTTTCTGGTTGCGGAGATATAGCATAATTATTTAAAAATATGTCGAAAAAACTGACATTTTTACTAATTATGCAATAACTCCTCAACCATAAAGAGTTATGGCATGATTATGATGTCATTCGATTGCCATGAAATCCAGCTTTCTAATGACACCAAAACTATTAGTATTGGCTTTGTACTTCCGGAGAAATTCTCAAAAACATAAAAAACAATCTAGTGGTGCTCCAAAGGGAACTAGCTCCAAAAGTTTTCTTATAGGTACAGCCATTTTAATTTACTTAATATTATTTTTAGTTTGCTCGAATCAGTCGATTTTGTTGTTACCTTCTCAAGTATTGAACATTCTGGATTAGGCCGTTATGGAGATCCTTTAGATCCTTTAGGCGATATTCGCGAAATTGAAAAGATAAAGTGTTTTCTAAAATCTGGTGGAAAATTATTTATAGGGTTTCCTGTAGGCCGAGATGAACTTGTTTTTAACCTAAATAGAATTTATGGTCAACTAAGACTTCCTTTAATATTTCAAGGCAAGCAAATTTTATGTGTTGAAGAATCTTCAGTAAATATTGGGTTGTTCAAAATGTTCTGCTACTTTTTACATAGATTTTGGGCTCGAAAATATATCATTTCGCTTTAATACACCCGCCACTTTCCACTATGAGTCCCTAAAAAATTTGGGAACTCATAGTGCAATGGATAAGGAAGCCGACAGATTTTTCAAGGTAAGCAACGTTGGGCCAGTAGATTCGAATCCCACATAAAACTTTTATTACAAAAAATGAGGCAAAAAGATTTTGCCCCATTGTTTATAAAATTTTTGCCCTCGTGGGAATCGAACCTGCGGATCCAACGTTGTTTAACTTGCCAGATCGGACGGTTGGCTTCCTTAACTTAAAAAAAGTGTTTTTCAAAAAAATTTTCGAACCTATTGGCGCTAATAAACATAAGGGGGACCATACGTGCACAAATCCTCCCCCTGAATTTCGGGGAGGAGGTCGCCTGCAACCCATAGGCAAAAAAAATTGCGATCGAGATTCATTTCGATCCCTCCTTATGTTTTTTCCCGCCCGCAGAAAGTCAAAATTTAGGGTGTGTTTGTACACGTGTGTTAGTAAATAGGGGTCATTTTTATAAAAATTTCAGTCCCAAATCAATGTTTTAGAACTTTCTGAATAACCTAATATACAGTCGCGGCAGAAAGTAATGGAGCAAACCTTAAAAATATGTAAAAGCTCAAATCTTTACTCAAAATTTTTCATAAAAATGATGTTTGAAAAGTTATTTTTCATGACATGATGAAAAACTTTGTAGAACACCACTTTTTATGAAAACCTTTATGTGAAGATTTAGACTTTTACGTGTTTTTAAGTTTTGTTTACTTACTTTTTGTCGCTACCATATAACTTTTAGGCTACACTTTATTAGAAACTTATGCTGGTAATAATCCAAATTCAATAAAATTAACAAAAGAATTAATTGAAACTAATAATAAAAAACAGTTATTGTTTGTATTGCAAAAATGATATAAATTTTTTATCTTACTATATTAAAAATGTAGTATCTGTATGTTTATTTGTGTTCAGATTTGGCAAAAATCAATTGTCAAAAATCCTTTGTCGAAAAATCATTTTTCAAAAAATCATTTTCAAAAAATCAATTATCGAAAAGTCGATTTGTCAAAAAATCAATTGTCAAAAATCATTTGTCAAAAATCATTTGTCAAAAAGACTTTTGTAAAAAATTAACACACCCAAATTGACCTTCTCAAAGGGGAGGGGATCAACTTTGCAGCAGCACTTCCGAAAAACTTTTTTTTCAAATTTTGATTTTCACTTCAATACACCCACCATCTTCCCCGAATCAGGGTCAAGGAAGCGTTTTCACGCTTCGGGAATGCTCGCAATCTATTTTTCGCATAAAATTACTCCTAGGAAAGTCATTTTTGCAAAAATTCAAAAAAAATTTTTTCGGAAGTGCTGCTGCAAAGTTGACCCCCTCCCCTTTGAGAAGGTCAATTTCACCAACTTCTGAGTCGATTTTCTCGGCCTCGCCTGATCCATTTTCCATGAGTGATGGCTTATTTTAAAGTTCATAATATGTAGTTTTAGAAACCACTTTGAGAGGCCAGAAATCTTCTAAATGGACTGAGATAGGAGACGAACAAGCAAAAAAAGGGGGTAAAAATTTTCGAGAAATTTTCAGTTTTCATGTCTAAACTTTTTTTCTTGTTGAAAACGGACACTCGTGGTAAAAATAAAAGTTGTAGTACACATCACCAGATATTCAATGATCCCAAGATCATGACGCTAGCCTTGAGGGAACACGAGATAGAGGCTTCGGAATTTTTAGAAACTGACGTGAATACGGAAATCATGGTCGGTAGCAGGATATTGACATTCGAAAATGAGACCCATGAAAATTTTAGCATAAATGTGTTCAGAATAACATAAAACTATAGTTTATAACATTTTCAGGTTGATCGGGAGATCTTTTGCAGATTGTGCCCTTGGCCTTAATGCAAGGGTCGAAAGTTACAGAAATTGGCTTTTAAGACCCCAAAATCTATGTTAACTTTCTCTTTTTGCCCCAAATTGAGTTGTTTTACTGTTTTAGGTCGTGACTAACAATTTCTGATCATTCTGTAACATTTTTGAAAAAACTTATTTTTTGCAAAAAAACTTTTTTTCTATCTTTTCTAAATGACCCCATACACTCAATATAAAAGTTGTAGCCCATACTCTCAGCTGTCTAACGATCTAAGATCACGGAAATTGGATTTACACTTTAAGAGATATGCTCCAAATACTAAAATGTAAAAATCATCAGGAATATCCAAACTGCCTAGAGGCTAAAATGGACATTTTTAACACAACTTCAAATGCACCAATGTGTTTTGGGCCCAATTATCATATTCCATACGCAGTTTGTCTAGTGCCGAGGGATCTCCAAAAAGTTTTCTTTTGATACATTGCCTTTTAAAAAATCTCATTATGATTTTTGTACAAAAATACCCAAAAATTATTATCAATTATGATTTTTCATCAGCATATATGTAATATAGCATCACATTCATGAATAAAAAATGATGGACATTGACTCAATAGTGTTTGTTTTCCAATACAATTATTAAGAGGTGGAGTTTCTACATTAGTATGAAAAATATTATTTTTCAACAAAACATTTTTAGTTTTTGCTTATTATAATGAGAAGTTTATTAATAAGTATTTAATTAATGGGTGCGTATTATAAAAAATATGGGCTATTTTTATTTTTTATTCTTATCACGTATTTATGGATAAATAAGGATAATAGGCAAATAAGTGAGGAAACGCTTAAAAAAATGTAAGATTTACTTATAGATCATAAATATTAAACATAGATATTCAAGTCCGTTACTAGCGGTAAGTAGCCAATCATGGCAGTATCCCAAAAAAAGTTTTTTTTGAAAATTTTTGTAAAAAATACATTCCTAGGGATAATTTTATCGAGAAATCGATTCCACGCATTCCCGAAGCAATTAAAATGCTTCCTTGACCCTGATTCAAGGAAGGGATCGGTGTATTGAAGCGAAAATCTAACATTTTCGGATTTTTATGAGAAAACCGTCGATCCTAAGATAAACGATTCGAAAAAATCTAAAATGTTGAATAAAATCGCTAAAGGAAGCATTTACAGTCCCTGAAACATGGTCAATGAAGCGTTTTCACGATTCGAGAATGTGTGCAATCGATTCCCCGCTTAGAAAAACCTAAGAATCGAAGGTTTTCTCATAAAAATCGGAAAATGCTTGATTTTCGCTTCAATACACTGATCCCTTCTCTGAATCAGGATCAAGGAAGCGTTTTCATGCTTCGGGAATGCGCGAAATCGATTTCTCGCATAAAATTATCCCTAGGAATGTATTTTTTATAAAACTTTCAAAAAAAACTTTTTAGAACAAGAAAAAGCAAAGAAGGGGGAAGGCAAGTTGGATACAATGCACGCTGGTCAAAAGTAATGTACAAAAGTTGCGAACAATAATTGTAGTAGTTTTCGTTTCGATTTTTTCCTAAGCCTCCGTGGCTCAATTGGTAGCGTCGTTGACTTTTACCCGGTACGAGCCGGATTCGAATCCACATTGGTCTAATACTTTTTGCATAAAATTATAATGAATTTTTTTTGCAACTTTTCACCTCAATATCTCGTGATAGGAAGATTGGTGTATGAAATCATATACATATTCTTAATATACTATTTTTTTCGATTTTTTAAGATAGGTCTCAAAAAATCTGAGTGTGGCAGAACTAGTGGTTCCCTTGTCAGTTATTACAAATTTCCACAATTTCAAAAGATTTTTTAGATTACTCAATACTACATTTGGTTTAATATCTCTATTTGAAATAGACCAAAAATTTTATCAACCATTGGGTTATGAAATTTATAATTGGTGTAATCCAATCCCATGTGTTAGGAAAATTGATGCTTTAAGCTGTACAGATGTATACCTTAAAAGATAACTTGTTTTAAGAGACGATATCTAGAAAGTTCGAATCTAGGTGGACATAGTTCGAGTGCACTCCAATTTGAATTTATTTAGTGAGATTGATACATGGAAAAGTTTTTAAACGCCATTTCGAGTCAAAATTCTGTTCCCCAAAAATGAAATCCTTGTCTGAAGCTAAATACCCCTGATTTTTTAAAATTTCTAACAGTCTAAAACACCCTAGATAATTTTTTCTGCCATAATTTCTATCTGGCCTATGTATTCCAATATGGAGAACATTTCTAGCGTGGTTTCAAAAAAATCAGAGAAAAAATTTTTTCGACTCCTCCCACTATGGCCGCAGTGTAAAAAGATTAAAAAATTGAAGTTTCTCGGAAATCATGCTAGAAATGTTCTCCATATTGGAATACATAGGCCAGATAGAAATTATGACAGAAAAAAATTATCTAGGGTGTTTAGACAGGTTAGAAATTTCAAAAAATCAACGTAAAATCAGGGGTATTGAGCTTCAGACAAGGGTTTCAATTTTTGGGAAACAGAATTTTAACTCGAAATGACGTTTAAAAACTTTTCCATGCATCAATCTCGCTAAATAAATTCAAATTGGAGTGCATTCGAATTATGTCCACCTAGATTCAAACTTTGTAGATATCGTCTCTTAACATTTTATAGGTATTCGAAAATTGGCTAAAAATTGCAACTAATTATGATCCTACTAGTTTGCCAATAACAAATTTAACAACTTTTGAGATATTGGCATATTCTTTAAATAATTTAATTCCAATAACTTTTATTTATCGGTAATATACAGGGTGTTCGAGCATACCCCCATCAGGCTCTGAAAATGGGGCCGTGGGATCAGTGGGGGCCCAACAAGAGGCCGAGATTTTCTCTAAGAGGTTAAAAGCTAGAAGCCTAATTGCTACTCTAAAATGTTGATGGAATCTCAATCTAATAAACCCACATCAACGCTCCGGGGTTTCATTTGAAAAATTTTTTTCTAGAAGTGTTGGGGGATCAAAAATTGGCACTTTTTCAAAAAATTTTTTTGGACCCCACTGCTTCTAGAAAAAATTGTTCAAATGAAGTCCTGGGGTCTTGATGTGGGTTTATTAGATTGAGATCCCATCAATGTTTTAGAAAAGAAATTAGGTTTCTAGCTTTAAAAAAAAATTTAGAAATGATAAATTAACAAATAAGACAGCTAGAATATGGTCAAAAGAAATGATTGATCGCTTAATATTAAAAATTGAAGATAATCCTTCTACAATCTTGGAATATTATAATGGGACAGCAGGTATAAAGATTTTTATTTTCTTTAATTAGGAGTAAGTCAAAAATTAAGAAAAATTTCCCTAATACAGGGCTGAGAATGAAAAAAATAAAAAAATAAGAAAAAATGCCAAAAACTCAGATTTTTGATCAAATATTAGACACAGGCCCGTATCTAGGGCAGGGTGGGTGGCAAAAAAATTTTTTATGACCTTTTCCATCCACCTTTTTATATTGTACCCTCGCTCCCCGCGGCATGAAATTTTTTGATACTTCCTTAAGTTAAAACAAATTCAATAAAGCAGGCGAGATAATTTTTTGTTTGCAAAATGGGTCTTTTGATTTAAAAAGTTTTGAAGCTAAAAATTCTTAGAAACGACGTAAAAATAGATTTTTGTGATTTTGATGTTTGCAGGAAAATTGCATTTTTTCGTTGAGTCGGCGTTAAGACTAGAGTAGAATTTGGAGCAGTTACTCCAAGGGTCCCATGGTTCGGTATACTGGGTTTGTCTCAGGCGCCCATCAAGGCTGGTTCAACCCCGCATGAATCCAAAAAGATTTTGCCTAGTAATAACATCCTCTTCGGATGACCAAAACTGTTGCGAGTTCTTTCAATCCAGTTTATAGGGGGACACAAGATCCGAAGTAGCCGGTTCTCTAGAAAGCTCGGCATTACATTCTCGAGTAAAATGATGTCTTTAACCAATTTCTTTTCATTAAATGTACAGAATTTGATTCTCTGCATTAAAAAAATAATATTAGATCAAATGGCAACTTTACACGAAAAACAGCAATTTTCCTTCAAACATAAAATTTTTGTGAAATCTTTTAAAATTCCACTTTTTGGGGCACTCTGTAGTTTGCGATTTTTGTATTTTAATGTTAAGAAGCTTTGTTCTATGCAACAAAATTATATAGTATTCACAATCAAGTCGGTTTAATCGTTGGTTCAGAAACGCCATGGGCAGAAGTATATTGTTTAAAAAACGGTGCTAAAAGAATAACAACAATTGATTACGGATTTATAAATAGTAAACATCCGCAAATAGAATTTGTGCATGCCATTGATTTTGCTATAAACTATAGCAGGTTTCTCAAATATTTATTTAAAAAAAGAACCAGAACCGAGCTCCTCCGGCGATTGCGGATCCTCCGAGAGTAACTCCAAGCTGCCACAATTCTTTTCGAGGACCAAAAGTTCAAACGTGTTCATTTATAAAAATGTAAAAATTATTACACTTTTTCAGAATTTTTCAAAAAATGTTAAAATTTTATTTGGAATGAAATTTTTTGAAGGGGTACCCCCATAAAAGTGGCGTCGATCGACTTCTCTCATCGTCTTCTGCGGCTTTAGTTTTGGGTGTGCACCGTTTAAATCTAACCTTTCCGAGATTTTCTGAAAAACACACAGACTTTATACGTTTATCGTAAAGGATTGAGCTTTAATAAAAATTAATTTTTAGACATTTGAATTATTTCGACTTTGTTGTCTCATTTTCTAGTATTGAACATTCTGGACTTGGGAGGTATGGTGATCCATTGGATCCCATTGGAGATATTAGAGAAGTTGAAAAAATATTATGTTGGTTAAAGCCAGGAGGATTTTTTTTCCTTGGTATTCCTATTGGAAAAGATCATATTGTGTTTAACCTTCATAAATTTTATGGACAATTAAGATTACCATTATTAATTCAGGGTAGTTTTGAATTAAAACACAATGCAATTTTTGTAACTAATCTTAATTTAAAAGTTTTTGGTTATTTGTTTATAGGCTTTCATTTACTTAATGTATTTTATGGAATTAATGATAAACCAATAGATTTTACAGCAAGATATTTCGGTGAACAAGATAATAGATTTACAGCTCAACAGATGGTGTTTGTACTACAAAAAGTTTAAAATTTCACGCAGCCCCGAGGGGCTGCGTACCGTTTAATTTTTATACCGGTGTTGTATCATACCCACCAGCGGTTTTATGGAGTTAACTTTTTACAAATAAATTTTTTTGAAAAGTATTAAAACAAACTTTTCGAGAAAACCGAGCTTTGGGTGTCACAAAAATTTTGTAAGGATACTCATTTTTATCGTTTTCTAGTAAGATTCGTTTTAAATCTCCTTTAAAAAGTTGTAGAGCTTGATTTCTTCTACAATTTTCTTAAAGGTTACTTTTGATGAAAATTGATAGAAAAACGAGAAAATCGCACGAAAAAGTAATATCCCTTAAAAAATGTTGTGACATCTTTTGTGATATAAAGTTCTGTTTTCTTTAAAAAAGTGTTGTATCGCCGTAAATATTGTCTACGTATGAGCTTTAAAATGACATATAACTTGTGGGGTTACTTTTTAACCCTTTATGAAAAATTGAAAAATATTAATTTTTTGAGTTTTGGAAAATTTTTTGTTCAATAAGCCAACTTTAGAAAAATGGTACTCATAAAAATCGATAATTTATTTTTTTTAAAGTTGCTTAGATATCAATGTAAGAGAATAACGTTTCACTTTTTCCGAATAAAATTCATTTAGGGGGTCAAAAAATTAATTTCTTACAAAATATCCCCTATTTTTCAATGAAACATGCGTTTCAATGAGACACTTTTTTGCACATAAAAATTTTTATACTGCTTCACAGTTTTATGAAACATAAGAAATTATACAATAAAAACGACAGAGTGAAGAAACTGACCGTTCGGTTTTATACGAATGTATGAAACACCTGAAATTTATGAAACACTTGAAATATTTTTACAAACGGTCGGCTTTTTGTAACTAAAATTGTTTCATAATTTTACATTTTTTAAACAACATAAGACATTCTTAATAATTTTAAAAAAATACAAAATTGTTACCAAAAAAAAGCGACCGTTTGTTATATCCTAAAAAATATTTCAAGTGTTTCATAAATTTTTATAAAAACCGAATGGTCTGCTTCTTCATTGTGTCGTTTTAATAATCTTATTTTTTTAAATAAAAATAATACAGGGTGGCGCATAAAAAACCGCACTTTCGAGATTTTTACCTCTTCCTTATTTTAAGTATAACTTTTGATTCTAATCATCGTTTTCCATGATCTTGGTATCATTGGATAGCTCTGATTATGGATATTCAACGACACCAAGATCATGGAAAACGATGGTCGGAATCAAAAGTTATACTCAAAATAAGGAAGAGGTAAAAATCTCGAAAGTGCGGTTTTTTATGCACCACCCTGTAAAATATTTAACTCTTGAAACAGCATCAAAAGAAGGAAAACTTTACCATTTGGTTTGGCACACTATATTAGGTCATTATTTAAACATTGCATCTTTTCTTTTTGTTACCCAAGAGGCTCCAGGAATCCGTTTTCGACCAACTTTTTTTTCCAATACAATGCAAAAATGTATGCTGAATAATAACGCTTATTCGTAAAGAACTGCGAAAGTTACAAACAAGTGCGAACGTATAATATTACATTTATCACAATGTAACCGGCCACATGTTCAATTTTTGGAGTATGTGGTCAGGGAAATTTCAAAATCGCGCGAAATCAATTCCCTGCTACTACACCTCCCAACTCCATCGCTTTTTTGTGTAAAACTTTTTTTATTATTAGAAAATCATCTCAAAAAGTTAAAATCAAATATATATCCATGAAGTTTTTACTCTAATTAAAGACAAATTCTTTATATTAATTTTCCCTTCTTTTTCGCATCTATAAACACTCAAACATTTGATATACATCTCTTTTCCCCAACAATCATCAATCTCTTGAAGAATCCGAGTTACTTCACTCATCGGTAGTGCAACAAGATTGACTAAAAATTTAGTAAATTTATTTTATAAATTTATTTATTAATCTTACATATTTGACTGTCTTTATGAAGGCGTTGAAAAAACGATTCATTGGCTTTTAAGGCAAAGTTTTGTATAATCTCAGAGCTAGTTGCAATTTCAGGAGTGAAATTAGTTTTAAAATTTTGCCTAAAAATAAAAGTTTTTGGTATATGGCATTTTTCAACAAGACAAAAAACTTACACCTGAACAAGTACTTCCCCAAAATACAAAATCGGTATGCGGTCGTCCTGAGAATACGCTGTACGATCGACCAAAACGAATTTTCAATGAAAAATAATATTTTATAATGGAAAAAATAGTCAAAAAGCTGTAAAAAATAATAATTATAGAAAAAATTAAAATTTGTTTAAAATGGTTTAAAATAGTCAACAAATTTATTTATTTTTCTATTTTTACCCCAATTTTTCCAAATCTCAAACTTCGGCTAGATCGACCTTCGATCGCCCCCTAAATTAGGCGGGGTTTAGGGGGAGGTTGTTCAGGTGTGATACATGGTACAGGAGCAAGTGATCAAAATTCATCGTGCAATGAAGGGTTCCAGTCGAAATTTCGTTTTTATCGAAATAAAAAAAAGTTGTTAAATCAAACGACCTTTAACATTATATGGAAAAAATTACATGTATAGCTCGAACTTTTTTAGAACGTTTCTGAAACAGATTATTTTCCTGGTTCAAGAAACAAACAGAGCGGTTCGTGGTGGACCACGTCTCTGATATCGACTAAGGACATTTGAGGTCTTCCGCGAACTGATTTTGTTACTGGAACCGGGAATATACCTCATATGTAGTTTTACAGCTACATTTGGCTGAATAACTATATGCTCATATTGTCGATTGGTTTTTGGATTAATTTCATATTGATTTGGATAATGTATTTCAACTTTTCTTATCTGAAATTTGATTTTACAAAGTTTCATTTTAAAGTTTGATTTTAAAAAGATTTACTCGCTCGGGTCTATAAATTAATTTCGTAACTACATTTAAAGTAAAATTCCGTATTAATTTTGCTGAATAAAAAGAATTAAAATTGAAGTTCTTTAAAGTTGTTGACGGATTTGACTAAAAATGCAATTTAAAAAATCATATACAAAGCGCGTCTAAAGTTCTTGTACACCTTGAAATTTTATAACAAACAGTATAAAACATAATACAACAACAAAAAGTATTCAAAATATCCACCCTTAACTTCGATACATTTATTCAATCGTTTCAGGAAGTCATCGATGATCTTATTCGGCCGCTTCAGCTTGATTTCTTCATCCCATGCCTTCATCAGAACTCGCTTCAACTGTATTGTATGGCTTCGAACAGACTGGCGCTTCCAGAATGCTCCATACCTAGTAATCTAGTGCATTCAATTCTGACGCATGAGCTGGCTACTCCTCTGGCGTAATGAAATCCACCTCTCCATATCCATTTTCATAACCTTCTTCGTCTCAGAGAAATCTCAAGATGTCCCGTGCTCGATGGCTTGGTGCAGAGTCTTGTTGAAGAACCTATGGACGATTACCAAAGTGATCCTCAGTCCATGGCAGAACATGTTCACTAAGCATTTCTTGATTGATTTTGACATCATGCTCAATGAAAACCAACTGAGTTTTACCGTCGAAAGTGACACCGGCCCAAACTATGATCAACTTGGATTTTGGAGATAGCTGCACGGCTCGTTCTTCTGGGGCTGGTGCTTCCATTGACCAAATTCTATCATTCTGTGGATTGAACGCCTAAAAATTATGCAAAATGAAAGAAACCCCTCTGATCTCCTCGATCGTGAAAAGTTTTTCGTCCATGAACACAATGGATCGATGATGATTGGCAACAAAACGCCTCTTCATTGCCTCTTTTCAATCGCTCAACCTTCTGATAATCGGTCAACGTTGGACGCTTTTGACGCTTCCATGACTTCAAACCGAGTTCATCTTTCATAATCTGTCGCACTGTATGATCGGAAATACGTAAGGCCTTGACAAGCTTACTGGTGGAATTCTTCTTCGATGATTTGTTCCGCTTGATTCGGCCCTAGATCTTTATTATTTTTAGAAGTTCTTGAGGTTCTTGGACGACCATTTCGAAGACGATCTTCATGATTGCCAGGTTCTTCGCATGATTAGCACATCGAACAAATCAGAAATTTCACGAATCGGTTTTCCTTTTTCTCGCAAGCGCACAATTGCTGGACGAAATTCTGCCATTTTTGCTTTAAAAAATTGTTAAAGAACCATGGAATACTTATATTGAGTTAAAAAGAGCAAAAATAATTTATATTATAATTCCAATTCAATGATATTTTCGAACTTTGCGTAAATATAATATTTCAAAGTGTACAAAAACTTTAAACGCACCCTGTAATATCATCGGAATCAAATATTTTGGGGACCCGTCAAAAATAGCTATTTTACAGACATCTAGTAGGCTCTGTTGAAGCTCATGGGGGCCATAAAACTCCGTTGTCTGAATCGCTGGGCTTCTTTAGAGCCTACTTGCAATAAAATAGAAATTTTTTGACGAGGTCCACCAAAACTTTTAATTCCGGAGATACTACTTAGTCATACTTCTACCCAAATTTTTCGTGAATGAAATTGTACAGTACCAAATTCTGAAGTTTTGCTTAAATTTATTAGTAGTTGTAATAACGATCCTTGATTAACAAGAAAAATTTCATCGAGATCTGTTTGAGAGATGAACTTTGCACGACCCCTAAATTTTTTATTTGAATAAAATTCATTAAAAAAATTTGTACCTTGTCCGATGAACACAATCAAATATGGCCAATTGCGGTTCTAGTCTGTGAACAAACATATTTGGGTCTTCTTTTAAATCTCTTGCATTTGTTGGCAAGAGAGATATATTCACAAATTCGATTTCGATTTGTGATGTTTTCTTATACATTTCAAAAATAGCTTCAAGCTAAAATTTTGTGATTGAGATATCTAAAAAATGAGTTTAATTAAAAGGCATTACATCTTTAGTATAAGATTCCAAGTAGAAAACAAATAGAGTTGCACCTTCGTGAATCCAATATTCAAAAAAGTAAATCAAGCGACTCCAATCAACTCCATAATAGATCGGTTGTACACAAACACCCAATTGATGTTTATAATGTCCAATCTCAAATCTTACATCGCTAAAAAGCATTAAAAATAGAAGGTTAGCCAAAAAACGAGATTTTTGCTATTTTTGTACAATTTTTCAAAAAATTTTAAGTTTAAAAAAGCATTTCCACCAAAATGACATATATAGTCTTTTCTGTGCGAAAAATCAAAGCATTACAGAACTTTGAAGCACTTAGCTGAGCATGATTCAGAGAAGGGATGTGTCTAATGAAGCGAAATAGGCTAATTTTGGGCCAGAGCAATGAGTGCAAACTCGGAACGCTTCCTTGACCCTGATTCAGGGAAATTTTACCTTCAATATACCGATTCTTTCCCTGAATCAGGGTCAAGGAAGCGTTTTCAAGATTTGGGAATGCGCGCAATCGACTTTTCGCATAAAATTAGCTCTAAAGGGTCACTTGTTAAAAAAATTCAAAAAAATTTTTTCTCATTTTTGCTCCTGGGACCGTACCAATAAAGATAAAAGCTAAGGATAAATCCTTAACTTTTCACTAAAAGCTAAGGGTTTATCCTTAGCTTTTATCTTTATTGATACGGCCCCTGTCGGTTGACAGGAACAAAGTATACTAGCTCCAAATATTTTAACTACCTACAGAATTTGAAGTTCAACTTCTAGTCTTTCATATGAGAATGAGTTAGCTATAAATAGTGAGGTGCGATTTTGCGATTCATATGGTACAGAAATTTCGCCAATGTATGGCCCAAAGACGCAGTGTTTTTCAATAGTGCAATCTATTCTTAAACATTCATAGGATAAAGATTTGAAATTATGATTCTTATTAAAGCGATAATAATGATTGGGGCTATAACAACAACAATAAATACAGCAATGGATAAAAAATAAAAGGATAAAAATTTGACACTTCTTCAGTTTAACGCTCACCTCTAATTTTTACTTGATTTTTTGGTAAATTTTGATTTCTACAGGTTTATCGTTATTTTTCGCGATTTTAATTTCTTTTTATTTTATATATTTGAAGCACAGCACTAGGGGTTTCTTTACGCTTACAGAAATGTCCTTACGGAATTTCCTTACGACGGAAAGGAAACTCCTAGTGCCGTACTTGTTGTGTTATTAGTTAGTACTCGTGGGTACTATCGAATTGTAAAAGAATTTTTACGAAAAATTTTTTTAGACTCATTGTGCTTAAAAAGTACGACGAAATAAGCGGAATTTTATCTTATTTTTTTAAGTAAGATCGGTCTAAAAAAATTTTTCGTAAAAATTCTTTTACCATTCGATAGTACTCACGAGTACTAACTAATAGCACAAAAAGTACAGCACTAGAAATTTCCTCTCCGTCGTAAGGAAATTCCGTAAGAACATTTCGTAAGGATATTTCCGTAAGGGCATTTTCTGCAAGCGTAAAAAAACTCCTAGTGTTGGAAGCACTTTGAGAAACACTACGATAGTCGACTGGTGCAGCTTTTTTAGATGTGTCGCTGAAGACTACCTTGTTAAAACCCCAATCAAGCTTGGTGACCCAGGAGAGATAGTAGATATTGATGAAACTGTTTTTGCGAGGCGAAAATACAATGTTGGTAAGTTTTTTACTTTTTTCATTCGTGTTTACCATTTTTTAGGTCACATTGTTGATGCAAGATTGTCTCAAATTGTTAGTCTTGAAAATTATCAAGTAGATGTGTGATAGTGTTCGTTGTGTTTTGTTTTAAATGAATTTTAAAAGCCCTCAAAATTTAACAAAAAATACTAAAAAAACCAAGTAAAAATTAGGTGAGCGTTAAACTGAAGAAATTCTGCCAATTTTATAAGGGGGGGTCTCCTTTAACAACTTTTTTGAATCTATCAAAACGTTTTCACCCTATCTGGATCGAACTCTCGACAAGTTGAGTGCAAAGTGAGACAATTGTCACTTCACCATATGTAATGCTTTATCTCTTGGTGGGAAAAAAAGAAAAATCCCTATATTTGATTAAGCATACTGGTTTTTAATATATCGTAGTGCAGAAAACCTTATAATTTTGTTAGAAATTCGAAAAGCCGTAAAGAAATATGTTCTATACATTGGGCTCTCTTCTTTCACAAATAATGATTGGTTAACTAAATATTTATAAAAATTTATAGTTATAAAACTTGTTTAATTTATATACCGTATTTCCTCTAAAATAACCCCCCTATTTCGAGGGTCGTTGAAAAAAATAACCTCCCCCTCTAAAATAACCCCCTCCTCTTTTTGCAATCTTCTATTTTGTAACCCCAGAAATTTCGGGGGTTTTACCTCCCAGAAAATTTTTCTCATGAACAATGTCCACATGTTGCCATTTTTTATCAAAAATTCAATTTTTTAACAAAAAATGCCTATTTTTTACAATTTTTTGTCAAAATTTTAGGCAATTTTCGTCAATTTTTGATATGTAAAAATTTGTTTTGGAGGATTGAAAAAATAACCTCCCCCTCTAAAATAACCCCCCTTCTAAAATAACCCGACGGGGGTTATTTTAGAGGAAATACGGTATATACCTTTATCTCGCATTTTACATAAACCACAAGTACGAGGACAATAAGTAGCAATTACTTCTAATGGCAAAGCGCTAACACATTTCACTTCTTTCATTGCTGTACAATTTAAAGAACCGACTGTAAAAAAATAAATTTTTCCAAATTTTTTATTGGGTTGATTCAAAAGTTCTTGCATTTCACTTCCACTTTTCATCTTTTTCTTGGAAAATGAAAGTGGCAACCATGCCGCCCAATGGGATGGTGTCACCCTCCCTAACTTCGTCGTAATGGGTCAAAAAATAGGTACCAACTACGTATTTGGAACCAGAAAACCAGTTGTTCCATTGATTTCGTTAAAAAATTAACAAATTTTCGCAAAATTAACGAAGTTATTCAGCAAAAATTACAAAGTTGTTAAAGGGGGACCCGTGTATACACTAAAATCCAGATTTTTTTTAAACGAAGTTTTATGGTGTATACAGGGTAAAAAATAGCTGAAAAATTGATTCCGCGCACTCCCAAATTGTGAAAGCGCTTCCTTGACCCTGATTCAGGGAAAGAATCGGTGTCAGCGTCAAGGAAGCTTTTTCAAGGTTCGACAGTGCGCGCAATCGATTCCCCGCCTAGAAAAACCTAAGAATCGGCGGTTTTCTCATAAAAATCCGAAGATGTTTGATTTTCGCTTCAATACACCGATTCCTTCCCTGAATCAGGGTCAAAGAAGCGCTTTCAAGGTTCGGGAATGCGCCGAGTCAATTTTTCAGCTATTTTTTACCCTGCATACACCATAAAACTTCGCTTTTTTAAAATCTGGATTTTAATGTATAAATGTCCCCCCTTTAAATTTTCTATAATTTTTTATTTATTTTATAACCATTTTCCTATGACTAACTTCGTATTTGAGGCCTGAAAGTCATTTTTTGCAGAAACAACCTCGTAAATCGATCACCTCACCCTGGGTGCGTAAACACCTATGGTGGCAACCGTTAACGCTTTTTAAAGAAAAAGATGAAAAGTGAAAGTGAAAAGTGAAAAAGTGCACGAAGTTTTGGATCAACCTAATATATAATTTTAACTACTCACTTTCAAGTAAGTCTTCACAGTCAATTTTAGCTGAAAATATAGTGGATACATTAAATGATTCATAAAATATAACAATATATACAATAATAAAAGTTAGTATTGCAATGAGGAGTTTCATGTTTGCCCTTTTAACTTCATAAACTAATCAGGTTTGTCTTTAAAAAATTAGGAATAATTTTTACAAAATTTCTGAAAAAAAATTTATTTATAGGAAGTTGTTTTATTCCACATTTCAATGTTTGGTTAAGGTTAAGGAAAAAAAGCGGACATATTCATGATTTGGTCAGCGTAGATCGCTGACCAAATTATGATTTTGAGTCGCCAACAAGAAGAATTTTTATTTGCGTATGTTGTTAAAATTATTATACGTCACCCATATTAAATTTACATGTGTTTGTGATCCCCGATAGATCAGAGTTTCATGAAAATCCAGGCGGGCTCGAACCCGACAATGGTTTCTAAAAAGCTCCAGCGTTTACCAATACAACACACGAACAATAATATTATTATCACAATTTCAACCTATCAATAACATTATTTGACTCTTTTTTTGAAAATTTGATTAATTTATTTAAATGTTTCATGAACTAACAAGGCGTGGCATCATTAATTTAGAAAATTTCAATATTTTTGATTTTCGAATCAAATTTTTAAATAAATTTTGTTATTTAATTTATTTATTGATAGATTAAAATTGTGACAATAATATTATTGTTCGTGTGGTGTAGTGGTAAACGCTGGAGCTTTTTAGAAACCAAGTCGGGTTCGAGCCCGCCTGAATCGATATTTTTTGCACATTTTTGCACTTTATTTTTAAAAATTTTTAATCCCAAAAATACAACTCTCTGAAATTTTTGGGTAACAACGAATAAATATGTCTTTTTTATTTCATTTTTCTCTATCGATTCCACTTTGTTCGAAAAAAATTTGCGAGGACACACTTCTTGATGGTTCCTTGTTAGATATACCTCGTAAAAATCCAAAAATGCGATTTTTTCTGACTAAAGTAGTTGTTCTCGAAAATTTTCAAATACTCAGTTGAAAGATATGCCCTAGAGCTATAATTTAGCGCTAAAGTTTTTTGAAAGAAATATTAATATTAAGGAAGGTGCCGACTAAAGTTCATATAATGCCATTTTTAAAGGACCAGTTCCATAATTTATATATATTCGAAAAATTCATGAAAATGAAGTATTTTTTGTTTTTACCGTAAATTCTAAATCGTTATAGTTGTCGAGATAATCGCGTTTGAAGTTGGCGATTTTTGAGTTGCGATTTTGAATTTCCCGCCAATCCCTGATTTTCAAGAATTGGCGGAAATTTAAAATTTAAAAAATTCAAAATCGCTAACTTCAAACGCGATTATCTCGACAACTATAACGATTCAGAATTTACTGTAAAAACAAAAAATACGTCACGTCCCTATTGATAGTCAAAAATTGACCGCGAGGGGACATTTCAGCGCGGAATTTTTTATCGGAACAATTTTGTAGGATTTCACTTTCTTAGAAATCATTTAAAGGGTCAAAAAACGATTTTTTGGCCAAAAACAGTGAAAATTTGCATAAAATGGATATAACTTTTATCTTCACAGTTAAAAATCATCAGCGAAGTCTCATTTCAACGCGAAATTCTGTGTGATACAAATTTGTAGAAGATCACTTTCCCGTGAAAAATCATTTAAGGGTTAAAGAAAAATTTTTTATGGAACCAATCCGATTTGGAGTGAAGATTATTTTTAAAAAGTCATCGAAACTGGATTCAATTTCACCGAGATAAACAAAAAATACAAAATAAACAAAAACTTTTTCTTCAACCTATATAAGGAAATTATGTATATTGTAATTATCAATGTGAAACCCTATAAAATAAAACTGTTTTATAAATAAAAACTTTATTACAAAAACCACATCCCTTCTTGAACTAAAACTTTTTTCTTTTTTTCAAATCCGATAAAATAATTAGCATGAAATGTCATTGGCTGAATTCCTAATTTTTTATTCATTTTATGATGAAAATAGATTTCTCCATCAGTAAACAATAATTTATCTAATGAATGTCCATGTCTCCAAAGCAAATCCATATTGAGATGAAAAAATCGATTGGCGACATCTTGATCGTTTCCCTTTTCTGTTTTTTGTAGCTCGGTTATAGCATTAAAAATTTTCTTAGTTTCTTTTGTGGGCCTAGCTACATAAAAGCCCATGTTAACAGCACCATCATTTGGACCATCGACTGCATATATAAAATCTTTAATTGATGCTGTGTAATTGATGTATAACACAATGTTGGGGGATAACCAAGCCACATCGACATCAGTTAGAAACACTGTAAAATTGTTTTGGATAAGCTGATTAACAATATATGGTTTTGAATGAGTTATGAGATTATACTCTTTGGATTCAAATCGAGATTCACCAATTGTGTTAACATGAGGTAGCCAAATCGATGGCACTAAATTAAAAAAATGCATAAAATGAAGAATATTGTACACTGGTGTACAAAATTATAAAAATACTCTCAAAATGACTAGTTAGGGTCTTTTTGCATCAAATGATAATCCGATTTTGTCTCCATTCGATAGAGTGTCGCCAAAAACGGTAGTTTCGATAAAAATTTCGAAAATCTAGATCACCATTGAAGAAATTTTAACAAAAATCGATTTTTGAGGTACATAAATCAATTTTTCGCTTAATTTTTACCCTATACATGAGTCAAAAACACATTTTTAATAAATTTAAATGTAAACCGATTTTGGTATATAAATGGTTCTCCCCCTTTAAATTACCTAATGCAACATGGTGAGTTAAATTATAAGAAACGAGTTTTTCATACAATAAAATATCAAGACATATAATTAAAAAATTATTATAACCCAAATAATTAAAATTTGCTATTAAGTTAAGTACAAATTCAAAATGCCCATTATTGGCAATTGCTGTTATAAGATACCTATCTAGTTCTAAATTTAATTTTGCTTTGTTAACTAAAATAATTTCCCAGTCATTTTGAGTATAATTTAAAATAGATTCCATATGAGTTTTAATTAGTTCTGATGGCAATAAATTAAATGAATGTTTGCTTAAATTTAAGCTAAAAATAAAAATAATTTAAAGGACAAGACGATATGGAACCCCCCCCCCTTCCACAATTTTTGGGTGAACAAATGTTGTTCCCAAGTTATAAAATCTTCCAGAAACTTGTTTTATAGGACTTTCTATGCGGAAAATCTTAACATTGTCCTTGTCCCCCCCCCCCTCACTACACGGCACGGCAAAGTGTGCAAAAAATGGAAACTCGCGGAAACCAGTCGGAATCGTTTTATTTCGTCTTAAAACAGTATATTTTAATGTTTCTGATGATTCTGGAAGGTGTGCACTCATTTTGACCAAAATTGGGTCTCTAGCTTCTTACCATTAAAGGCATATATACAAAAATGTATGTATCTCAACTTCTAGCACAGATTTTTGTAAACCGTTTTTTGCAGTTTGTAGCTGGGATAAAAACGAAGCTTTTA
>JAQGBS010000242.1:0-24708 GCA_034698545.1 Acrobeloides obliquus | reverse complement strand
GGAAAACGATGGTCGGAATCAAAAGTTATATTCAAAATAAGGAAGAGGTAAAAATCTCGAAAGTGCGGTTTTTTATGGGCCACCCTGTACTACTAAGTTGCCGAAATAAGTTAAGAAATATAAAATAAACTGATTAACCTTTCGAAACTTGGTGAACCAATGAGATTGCGACTTCACTGGTTTTTGTTTCAAATGCGACCTCCGGAAGGGGCCCACTTTTTGAGACCCAATGGATCTCGGACCCGGGACTCAATGACTAGATGAAGTTCCGGGTTTAAGGGACCCGTAACTCAAGTGTGGTCGGCTGGAGGGGGGGGGACACTTGTAGCCCCTAAGGTAGCTAGTTCATTTTCATTCAGGTAGTCAATCTGGTCACAATGTAGCCTTAGGACAATCTCTTAGCCTCAGAACAAGGGCCCATGTGTCCAGAGTCCCCAGTACCTAAATGCCAGTGGTTCAGGGCCGTGGACCTATTTTCCGACTCTGTTATTTCGCGCAGCCCCTCAGGCTAAGTACCATTTGATTTTTTTAATCTTTTTTTTTAGATTATGAATTGAATAATGTTAGCGCACGCCTGAAAATATTCTTTATAAGCGAAACCTTCTCATGCTATTCCTATACGTACGCCGCTGCAGTTATTTTGTGTATCGCTGTTGAGCGGTCTTTGGCTACAATTATGTTAAAAACGTATGAAACTTGGCGTAGTAAACGATTTACAATGCTTTGTGTTATATTTCAACTAGCCTTTTCAAGTATTACTACTGTTGGTTTTTACACGAGTAAGATGAAAGTTAATAGGGAAATTGGAACTAGTATCGATTAGGTATTCCACTGAACGAGAAATTTTTCGAAAAAAATTTTTCATCATCTAGAATAAACCCCTCTAGGGGTAATTTTATGCGGGGAATCTGAATTTCACATTTTCGAAACCTGAAAATCTTTCCCCGAATCAAGAAAAGGCTATTTATATGACGTATAGCATGTGAATTGCATTTGAATGTGACCATAAATAGCCTTTTCTTGATTCGGGGAAAGATTTTCAGGTCTCGGAAATGTAAAATTCGAATTCCCCGCATAAAATTATCCCCAGAGGGGCCCCTTCCAGATAATGAAAAAAATTTTTTCGAAAAATTTCATATTCGGTGAGATACCTAATTGATACTAGTTCCGGAAATTTAATTTAAAAATGTTTTAGAGTGGGTTACACTTTTATCACTGTGCATAATTTTCATTGTTTGTACATTAATGTTTGGAGGGGTATGTTTATTTTCAGAACATACATACAGGGGGTGTGAGCAAGGATTAGCTGGCTTTTTCAAAATCTGCATTTTAAAGTTTTTAAATGAAAGCTATGTATTTAGATAGCCCATATACAAGTTTGATCTGAATTTTTTGTCAAAAAAATTTTTGATTTCACGGCTTATCTGTAGGATCAAAAAACATTAAAATCGACAAAGTTAATTTTCCAAAATTTCGAAAAAAGAATATTTTTTTAATTTGTCAATCTTTTTTTTAGTCACCAATTTTTCGATCCCATCGGGAGGGGACCAAATGAGGGTTGTGGGTTTTTTTGAAAATTCTACCTAGGGTGCTGCCCATGTATGACGTACACTGGGTGGAGAAAATCAAATCCCTTATTCTCGACAGTTCGAAGAATCGTATGTGGGTGGCAGAGATACGGTTGGCTCGGCGATCTGGTCGGAACAAGCCACTGATATAAAGAAAAGCCACTTTTCTAGGCAAACAAAAAGGTTCGAATTTTGGGGAGTGGATTTTTTATATCAAGAGCCTGCCCTTATTTGTTTCATAAAATTTTTTTATAAAGTCGCCAATTTTTTCTGACACTTCCGCTATTCTCATTGCCAGCTTTATTTTATTTTAGGTATTGATATTTATTGACTATTGGAATAAAAAATGCTATAAAAATTTATCAAGCTACACATTAAGTGAAAGATTTCAAATTGCCGAAAATATGCGAGCTGCAAAAATTTTTAAAAGAACAATTTTTATAATAACCATAGGACATTCTATCATTATTCCAGTAAGACTAAGTTTTATATTTTTGAAACAAATCTTCATGTTGAATATTTAGATTTTTGTAATATTATACTTCTTTAATAACGAAAGTCTACTTCGTCGTATAATCATAACGTTGGGTCATTTATTGATCTCAGCATATAAAATGACTATTGCGGTTATTGGGATAACATCAACTGATATATGGACACGGATTTTGATAAAGTAAAAGAGGACCTTAAACCAAAGTTGATGTAGAACTTTTGAAAATTTTGACCACTCCCTCCGTTAACTCAGCATTTTGACTACTATGATGAACTTTTGTTCATCTTGATTTGCATTTTTGTCCCACGATTAAATTTTTGTCCGACAGTAAATTTTTTGCTACTCAATCTCTCTATAACCCCCAATTTTTAGAAAATTCCATGTGATCAAATCGAAACTTTGTTTCAAAATTTCACCAGAAATAACATCTTCTCAAATTGAACTATTGAAATATTTAAAAACATCCGATGGAAGACGAATGACTTTTACTGTAAACGAAGAAAGAGAGCTTTATTTTAAGAACCTTAAAAATGAGTGGTCATAATCATAGGTGTAGCCAGGATTTTCAACGGGGGCTAAACTGTCAAAGATATCAAAAATCATGAAAAACATAATTGGGGCACGATGTGACTAAATTGCAAAAAAGGGAAAATGCTGGGGCGAGGAATCGATTGTCAAAACGTGAAAATGCTTCCCTGATCTTGATTCAGGGAGGGCATAAGTGTAAAGAAGCGGAAATCGCATAATTCAAGGTCAGGCAAAATTTTTCATACTTAAAAACGTGTCCATTCAATTCCTCGTATGAAATTACTCCAAGAAAATGGTTTTTAAACAAAAGTTCAATTTACTTTCCCTGGCACTGAATCAGGGAAAAATACGATGTGTTGAAGCGAAAATTGCCTGAATCAGGGTCAGGCAAAAATTTTCATATTTGAAAATGCGCGCAATCGATTCCCCGCATAAAATATGAATGCTATTTTGTTCTAAAACAATTTATAATAAAAAATAAACTTTGAGTGCTCGATGAATATTTTTTGCTCAAAATATGCAAAATCTATAGGCATTCATTTTAACTTTTTAATCGATTTTCTTTGGCATTGATTTTCTGATTGTTAAAAAATTCTTTTTGACAAAATTTCGATTTGAAAATCTCAAAAAAATTGCCTTGATTCCCCCCATTTTTTGTCCAAAATTTTCGGAAGTTTTCTAAAAAACATAAGGGGAACTAAGGTAAAAATTTTTTTAAGGCTCTCCTAATGATGTAGGCAAGGGGGAAGATGCTCTCTAGATGGCTAAAATTTAAAAAAATCCTCACACATAAGGGCAATAGGACGGAATGCACCGCACAAAGTGCGAGCGCACGGACTGGGCGCACAAGGACTGAGCGCACGGACTGAATTCACGGACTGAACGCACGGACTGAGCGCATAAGGACTGAGAGCACAAAGACTGAATAGACGGACTGAGCGCACATTTTCCTTCAAAAATGTGCGCTCAGTCCGTGCGCTCAGTCCTTGTGCACTCAGTCCGTGCACTCAGTTCGTGCGCTCAGTCCTATAAAAATCGTGCGGTGCATCCGTCCTATTGCCCATATAAGGGTCCCCCGTTATATTTGTTGGGAAAAGGTAAAATAGTAAAAATCGACCCAATAAACGTCTATTATAAACAAAATTTATCGCTCTGGTTAGCTTATTTGAAAATGCATGGTCTCCGCTTGTTTCTTATCTTTATGATTTTTATTTTCTAATTTGCTATTTTTTGTAACATTTTTATTTGAGTAATAAAAGGCTTCCGTAAAATATTGATTTATTTGAATGGAAACCGACGACTTTATAGTCAAACGAATTCCAAATATTATTAGGCCATGGGTGGTTATAGTATTTGGAATGGTTCTTCAAGTGTCTATTGGTATTGACTGCACTCTAGGTGAGAAAAACGTAACAAAATTTTAAAAAAAAACAAAAGTAGTGTTAAATAGTGCAGGGTGGTCGAAAAAACTTTCTGTGATTTTTTCAAAAATTTTTAAGTTTTTTAATTTTCATGAACACTTGGAAGTTAGACAAAATTTAGTAGTTAGATCAAAACAGTTATCCATGCAGAGTAGAAATTTGAAAAAAATTTTGCTACGGGGGGTCTATGGCCCCATCTTTGTGTGTGCCTCGTTGAAATTTCAAGTTAACTTGTAATGTACATATCTCCTCGTAGGAATTGAATTGAGAGTTCGTTGACCACTCATTGAAAAGCTGGTAGTCAGCGCTACATTTTTTTATAGACACCTATAGAAAGGTTTCGTATCAATAAAAAGATAATCGCTATTATGTGTGGCATCCTATGATTTTTTGAAATGGTAGTGACACAAATTGGACCATTTGACTCTAGTTCAGAAGTTTTCAGCCCAAAAGTATCTTTCCAAAAAATGGAGCCCATTTTTATCAAGTTTTTTCGGGTGCCCCCATTTTTTGCACACGTTGGGCAGCCGTGGCGCACAATCTATCTGCATAGAAAACCTCATATAAGTTATTTTGGTGAAAATTTAAAAACCTAAAAATTTTTAAAAATTGCACAAAATTGCAAGATCCAGTTTTTTTGACTACCCTGATATTTTAAGGCAATATTTTGCCCTACGTTGTGTCTTATTTACGATGGAAAGTGGACTCAAATTTGACTTATGGCCACATGATTTGGTTAACAGGTAAGCACAAATAAATTTTTATGTTGGGGTGCAGGCCTCGTTGAACTTGGTGGGTGAAAATCGTTGTTGGTGGGAGCAGGCATCATTTTATCTAACTGATTTTTTAGTTAAAATCCCAGTTGCTATGCTTTTTGGAGGCTATTTGGAGAAGAAAATTGGTTGTCGAAAGGCATCTATAATCGGAGCTATCATATATACGTAAGCCTCCTACATTCTGAAAATTTTTAGCAAAACAAAAATTTTCAGAGTCATGATTGGACTTTCTTATTTTACGATTCAACAATCATTTCTATTGTTGTTGCTTACATTTGACTTGTTACAAAATTTTGGCTCTGGAATAGTTTATAACTGTGTTCTAATAAATGCTCAAAAGGTAAGGCTTTTAAAAAGTTTAAATTTTGCAAAAAGACGATTTTCGGCATTAGCTTTTCCTTACCGTTGCCATTACGGCCTTTTCTTACATGAATTTTCCTTACCGGACCATTCTATAGTTGTTAAATGAGATGAGCCGATGAGCGATAGCTCGTTGAATTCCTGAGATCATGCCGATCAACTTTGTAGGAAATCGCTTTTCATGAAAAAATTTTCGTGATGGAGAAAATAATAAAAGAATAGTAAGGAAATATAAAAATATCCTTATCCCCAAAAACGTCCATTTTTTACATAAAAGACTAAAAGTTTTGATTTTCGCTTCAATACACCGATCCTGAATCAAGGTCAAGAAAGCATTTTCACGTATCGGGAATGCGCACATTCGATTCGCCGCATAGGAAACCCCCTGTAGGGGTCATTTTTAGAAAAAATATTAAAACTTTTTTCCGGAGTTTGAACCCTGTCATTTTGGGTCCCTAATCCAAACTAATACTAAAGGCTGGTAAGGAAGTCTAATGCCCATTTTTTAACAAAAAAACAAATTTAGTGGCTTCCAAACAGAGTAGGTTTGGCATCTGGACTAATTGTAGCTGGTTTTGGTCTAGGTGGATTTTTTATCTCCCCTTTACAAACCAAATATGTTAACCCCAAGAATTTGGAAACAGGATCGGATAGGTATGTCATGATAGGGAGAGATTTTCCTTTCAATGTCTTCTATAAAAGCTGAGTGACAAAGTCCACAATATCTCAGGCATCTAGGAAAAATCTTCGAGGTGAGACTAGAAACTTTATCGTACCGGTTCAGTGCCCTGTTACTGGACAACAAGGTCAAAAATCGGTCGTTTGATGCTTCGAAACTTGGACTTTTTGAAAAAACTTTTTTATGTTTTTGAGGATTGCTTCGGAAATACAAAGCCAATCCTGATAGTTTTGGTGTCGTTAGAAAGCTGGATTTCGTAGCAATCGAATGACACCAAAATCATGCTTTAACTCTTTCTTGGATTTTTCTTTTAGCTATTTCACTCAATCGGAAATCCTTGAAAAAGTACCTTCTTTATTTGTTGTAATGGCAGTTTGTTTTGGATTGGCTCAAATGGTGGCGTTTTTGTTTATGGCTGAACCAGTAATTTGGTTTCTGTTTAATAAATTGAAGTATAAAATTTTTAGAAAGCGACAAATGAAGAAGAGATACGATCCGAAACTTCATCATACTCTATTGATGAAAAGCCGAATATTTTAACAATTAAAGAAGTTTTGATCTCGAATACTTTTGCACTGCTCTATGCAACATTATTTTTAAACACTGTTTGGTGCAACACAAAAGATGGTCTATTTAAAGTATGATCATCTACTCTCAAGATCACTGCCTCCAGAAAACCCTGGGAGGGGGGGGGCATAACCACTAACACCTGTTGTTGATCCCTCTCCCACGATGCAGGCAAGCCCAAATGTAGACACCCCATGTAAGACCTTTTCATTTGGGTGCCTCAAATAAAGAATTGACAAAGCTTAAGAACCCCTTTACGCACAGTTTCCAAAATCTGGACTTCTTTACATTATGCTTCCATTTTTAGGCTTATGGATTAGAATTCATTCACGATGACTTTTTCCTAGCCATCCTCAGCTCGGCTTCATCTGTGATCAGCTGTGGAAGCTTAATTGTATACGGCATTTTAGTCGATAAAGTATATTTTTTCAAAATTTTCAACAAAATTTTAAATTTAGGTGGGATATCAAAAGCTCATGCTGATTACATGTGCCATCGGCTCTGTTTTTATGTGGGCTATACCGGGTGTAAGATGGGTTGGAAATCGATATTTGTACTTCTTCTGGGTAAGTTTAGCACCAGGTCAAAAGAGATAGTCACATAAAAAAATGAGATTGTCCCTGTTCCTAGATTCTTCTAAGTATCTGACCAATGTCGACTAGACCTCTTCAATAGTTGCTTACATTCAATTAAGATTTGTATGATGGACACAGTTAATGGAGCCACGTATACTCTATTGCCTTATGCAACAAATAAACTTTTCGGTCACGATAATTTTGGCATTGCTTACGGCCTTTTAATGACGTCCTTGGTAACATTTACGTTTGAACAATAGGAGCTACTTCGGCTCTTATCCCCAATGAACATGGTCTAAAATCGAAAAATTTTATTTTTCGAAATTTTCTCAAAAATGATCCTATTAGGCCTAATAGGGTCATTTTTGAGAAAATTTCGAAAAATAAAATTTTTCGATTTTAAATCACGTTCACTGGGATATAAGAGCCGAAGTAGCTCCGAACAATCTACTATAGTTCGTTTCCGCGCTAGTAATAAAATTTTTGATAACTCATAGCGCAATGGATAAAGAAATCACCCGGTCAATCTAGCAAATTACACAATGTTGAGATTTTCCCGCCCGCATAACGTCAAAATTCGCGTGGGGATTGTACACGTATGATCGATAATATGCAGTATACTTTTAGACATAGCGGGATCGAACTTCGTTTTCAATGTTGATTAATTTGCTAGATCGGACGGGGCCTTCTTTATCCAATGAGTTATGAGATATCAAAAATTTGGGTTCTGTCGCGGAAACGGACTATAATTATTTCAATTCTTAGACTCTTGCTGGCTTGACTACTTCATTATGCTCTCAATTTTTACTCCCATTAATTGGCTACGAATATTTGTTTGTCACAATCGGCTGCTTTTTATTCACTTCATTGATTTTAACGGCATTCGTCCATAAAACAAAATATGGCTCAGCATAATATTGATTGAAAATCTCTTGTATTTGTTTAAATAAATTAACTTATAACATTTTTTAGCCTTTTTTAGGTTAGCGAATAACTTGATCTTCACTCTGTGACGAAAATTGTAGGGAGTGAGCTTAGAAGCAGTGTTGTTTTCGGTTACTAGGCTATGTTTTTGTTAGGAAATGAGTAACTCTCTATCTTTACAACCAAGTCGGATGGTTAATATCTTATTTTAAAGCTCTAATATCCCTCTAAAAAATACGAAAAAAATTCTGGAAAAATCTTGTAGTTAAAGATTTTAGGGCAACAACAATTTTGACAAAAACCACTAACCAAAAAAACCTGAAATTTTTGCTTCGCAGTTTCACTAAAATGCGTTTATCTCATTCAATTTTACGAATTGAGAGAAGGTTAATATCTCATTTTAAAGCTGAGCTAAAAATCTTTATGATAAAAAAAGAAATTTCTTCAAAATCTTCATGGTAAGGATTTTATGGGGTACTAACCAAATCAGTAACCATAATACAGTTTCCAATAAAGATATCACTTTTTAAAGACCGGGGTCTGTGCAACTGTGATCTGGATGACCCCTTTCAAGGGGTGTTGTAAAAACAAAAAATGATCAGTAAAAATTCCTCTTTCTTTTAAAAATAAATGCTTGAAGTCTGTTCAAAAGTTCAGTTAACACTATCCCCTTTTCAAGTTAGAGTGCTCAAGAAAATGTTTCTTAAATCACCTGACAGAAACTTCCGCTACACCTAATATAAGATTTTAACACAAATCTTTTCGAAAGACATATACGTCCCTCCATTCACCTGCTGAAATTTTTTCGAAAATTAAAAGACATGTACACCCCCCTCTATTCACCGGCTGAAACTACACCACTGTTTGGATCCCATTTAAAAAACGGACCGCCCTAGCACATGATCACTATTTAACCCTCCGACGACTACGCAAAAATTAAAAAACTCATATCTCAGCCATTTAAAAAAATTTTTTCATGGGATCTTTTTATTAATGGACCCATAGGTTAAATATTATTTTCCGCATAAATTTGAAGTAATACTCATCCGGAAGTATCTTTTCCCGAAAATCGATAATTCTCATTTTTCATTAAAGAATTCTCAACTTTTTTATTTTAGAGAATTTTTTTGGATGTAATATCGAGTATTTTTTTGTAATATTTATTTGAACGAAAATATTTTTTCTTGTAATATTTTTTTGTGCACTAAGATTCGGATTCTGAATTCAGATTCTAAATCTGGATTCTGAATTAGGATTCTGGATCCGGATTCGAAATCCAATTCAGAAACTGAATTCAGAATCTGGATTCTGAATACGAAATCGGATTCTGAATCAGGATTCGGATTTTGAATCAGGATTTAGATTTTGAATCAGGATTTGGATTTTGAATCCGGATTCTGAATTTGGATTCTGAATCTGAATCCAGAAATCCGAATTCAGATTCAGAATCCGGATCTGAATTGTGAATCCCGATTCAAAATCAGAATTCGGATTCAGAATCAGAATTCAAATTCAGAATCCGGATTTCGAATTCTGATTCTGAATCGGGATTCACAATCCAGATCTGGATTCTGAATCCGGATTCCGGATCTGGATTCAAAATCCGGATTCCGGATCTGGATTCAGAATCCGGATTCAGAATCCGAATTCTGATTCAAGTTTGTTTGCACTTTTTTTCGAAATTTAAATTGAAAAAAGAAGCACCTCTTCTATTTGAAGCACCCCCTGCCGGAGGGTTTGAAAAATAGAAGCACCGGTGCTTCTATTAGATAGAATACGGTATTTTCGATGTTTTAATTTTTCAATTTTTTGCGTAGTCGTCGGAGGGTTAATTAACTTAGCACCAGTATTTTTTGTCATCATTGTAAACTTGTGATTGACTTTACGAAAGGATATAAATAACGATAATGAGGATAACCTCTATTTTTAAATTTTGATGACGTTTATGTGTTAAATAAGTCGCTGATTTAAAGATGCGTAAAATTCTATGAAGGAATCAAGATTTAACTCACAATTTTCACTTCATGTTATTTTTATTTTCACTTTTTTTCATTTTGAACAAATTTGCGAAAAGCAAAAATTTGATTAGCACTTACCTGTCGACGTTAAAGGATCAGGCCACTCAGTTACACTTACCTGTCGACGTTAAAGGATCAGGCCCAATGAAAAAATGATACCTTTGGAAAAATCTTGAAAAATTGAGCATTTTTTGTTTTTACGGCATCATCTGAATCGTTTTCCCCATCGAGATAAATACATTTGAAAATATGAATTCATGTACATATTTTCGTTGTAATAATCAAACTTGTTTGAATTTTTTGCTGAAAAAACGTGAAATAATAGCATAAATCGACAGAGAATTTTATTTTGAACAACTTTGCTAATTTAAGTTTTTGTAAAAAAATATTTTTGCCAATCAAAAAATAGAAAATCGGAGCATTTTTACCCTATCAAAAATTAGTTCAAATTGGCTCATTTTTTGTATCCGAACGTGTTTTGGCACGGAGGGCACGAATCTGAAAGAAATTTTTGTTTTTTGATTTAAAGTAACCTAACATCGAAATTTTGATTTTTATGCAATTTTAACACGTCTAGAGCGGAATCAAATTTTTATTTATTATGAAAGTAGGTTAGTTACTGATATAATTTTAAAAAAAGAAAAAAATTCCAGAATGCCAGATATAGGTTTTTATCATTATGTTTGTTGAATAAGCCCAAAAATTTGTATTTTTGCGATTTTTAAAAGATTTTTGAGCTGATTCAGGGTTAAGAAAGCGATTTCACGATTTTTCAGTACGCGCAATCGTTCTCGCATAGAAGAAAGAACCCCCATATAAAGATGTTTTGGAAAAATTTTAACAAATTTTTTTTGACGAAAATTTGTTCGAAAATCGCATAAAGTCGGTTTTTTGAAAAATTCGTTCCACCCTGTAAATTTAAAAAAATCCTAAAAAGGTCCCCCATTACGATTTCTCACCAAAATTGTCCAAATTTTCACATTTTTTTCCAATAAATTTGTTATTTTTTCATTATCACCTCTTTTCATTATCACCTCTCTGAGAGCGCTAGCACTCGGTCCCTGGTACTATTTTCAAAATGATTTAGCAATGAACGCAACATTTGATTGGTCCAATCGGACGATCGATATCATTTTCCATTCTATAGAAGCGTGTGAATTATTATTGATTGTTGCAGCTTGTATTCTGAATGGATTCTTTCTCTATATTTTCATTAAAGCTCCACTATTCCATGAAAATTTAATTCGACTAGCTAAATGTATATATCTAGCTTCTATAGTCTCAACTTTAGCACGGATTATTATTTTATTTGGAAGATTATCAGGATTGGATACTGGAGGTAGGGGGCTTAGGGGTCATCCAGATATTACGTAATCAAGTGGGGGAGGGGGAGAGGGAGTAGCCAAATGATTACGGTTGATTATGGGGGAGGGGGGGGGTGAGGGTCAGGTCAATGATTACGTAATCACAATGTATAAAATTTTTTGCTTCAATTTTTTCTAATTTTTTCAATTGATTGCCATTGATTACATAATCATGGGGGAGGAGGGGAGTAGCCAAATGATTACGTTTGATTACAGGGAGTCAAAAAACCGAAAATTTTGATTACATAATATCTGGATGACCCCTTATTCGTGATTGGGAGGGAGGTCAGGTGAAGCTCGACTACCGCACCCCATGTCACCCATATTCAGGCCCATAGCTTGGGGCCCCTTGGGCCCAGCATAATGGCACGAGGTTTTGGATTTTAAAGTTTATTGAGAAATAAATTTACAAACTACATCTTCCAAGTTTCAATTTATATGCGCTTTTATAGTAAAATTAGGATGATGCAAGAGTTGAGAAAGCAGGTTTAGAAATACAAAAACTAGGCAGAAAGTTGATCTTGGTTTATGGAAGGCTTCGAGAGGAGGTGGAGGTTGGAAGCGATGCAGGTGCAATTGCGCCTTCGCGCACAATTACGTCACTTCAAAACTTTCAATTTTTTACAACAAAATTGAGCTAGATTTGTGGAAAATTCAGCTAGCATCTAATTTTTTTAGAGCAAGAGGTTCTAACACCAGATCGTCTTAAAACACCTGTATTTGGATTTTGTGAGCTGATAAGATTTTATTCAATTATCTATGTGTTGATGGTGCTAGGTTGTATCGTTTTCGAACGAACTCTAGCCACTATAAAGCTTCAATCATACGAAAATTGGATCAAAGACTGGTTTTTTCTTCTCTCTGCTAGCATACAACTATGTTTATCTACAATAATTACTGCACTTTTTTATTCGGGTACGTATAAAAAGACAATTGGCCGAAGAGCCGCGTCGAGTTAGAGCAGAGACTGTACTATTCCTCAACTCCAACGATCTGGACAGAGGATGGTGTTGGTAGCCTAAACTATTGTCCACTTTCCTGTCATATATGGGTAGAGTGGGTGCATATTTTCGAAAAAAATTGCGGGGGATATAGGCAGCGCCGTAATTTTGGTCCAAATTTGAGGGAAGTTTTGGACTTATTTTTTAAAATTTTCATTTTCTTCCCGAAAATTAAAAATTTTCAGGTTTGAGACGAAGGTTCCCCTTCCCTCATAATTACGACATTGGATATAGGGGCAAAAATCCAGAATTTGCGAAGGGAGTCTGAAAAAATCTTCAACCAAAAAAAGGTCGCCAAAATTACAATTTTTCTCATTTTGCTCAAAATTGTTCATTTTGTACAAATGTCCGTCCGCAATTATCCCACCATCCATCAGTTGTGCATACGGCCCAATAACTTTGGAAAATTTTAAATAATTTCTAGGTCTTATAAATATTTTACGAATAGGAATTTGTCTTTTGGTTGGTACTTGTATTGGTGGAGTTGTAAGTGCACGAAAAAGTTATGTCGATTTCTAACAAAAAAATTTCAGATTCCATTTATTCTGGATCAGATCAATCGACGACGTTATAGAGAATCGAAAAAATGTTACACAACTTATACCTTAAGCGAGAGATATCAATTAGCCGAAAATATACGTGTTGCCAAAATTATGAAAAGAACTATCATTGTTATTGTAATATTAAACTCATTGACTTTGCCGGTAAGATATTGGATAAGCAGTAAAAACAGATAAAATAATTTCCGAAAAATCTTATCTGGAAAAATAGCTTGAGAGTGTATAATGTGAGCAACTAAAAAATGAGGCGATCGTCTCAAAAAAGATTTTTAATTTTTAAAAGGGGAGGGGGTAACAATCATGGCAGGATCTCAAAAAAAATTTTTTTTGAAAATTTTTGTAAAAAATACGTTCCTAGGGGTAATTTTATGCGAGAAATCGATTCCGCACATTCCCGAAGCATGAAAATGCTTCCTTGACCCTGATTCAGGGAAAGGATACGTATTTACGTAAATAAATTGATTTTCGCTTCAATACACTGATTTCTTTCCTGAATCAGGGTCAAGGAAGCGTTTTCATGCTTCAGAAATACGCGGGTTCGATTTCTCGCATATAATTACCCCTAGAAACGTATTTTTTACACAAATTTTCAAAAAAATTTTTTTCGAGATCCTGCCATGATTGTTACCCCTCTTTAAGGTCTTTATTTCAATATATTTTGCCAAAAATAATCAATTCGTTCGCCGTATAGCTGTGGAATTATTTAACTACATGATCGTTGTATACGAAATTATATTCCCAGTAGTTGGTATTTTATCGACATATGTTTGGAGAAGGCAAATTCGAAAGTAACCAAATCGTTTTTTAAAATAATAAGAACCGGGAGACAAGTGCCTTCGGCGCTCAAGGTTTTTAAAATTTTTCTAGAAGGGGTCTATCACGGTTTTGGTATCGTTTTTCTTCTCTTATCGAGCTCTTTCTAAAAATCTAAGTCGTAACGGAATTGGACTTAAGGTTACAAAGTTCGGCGACACAAACAAACGGACAAACAGTCATTTCTCGTTTAATATTAAAAGATAATCTGGGGACCGAGCTCGGCCTTTCTTTCGAGCGTGCCAAGCTGTGCTCTGAGCAGTACTCCGAGTGACACTTCCGAGCAGCTCATCTTCGTCCTTATATAGTCCTCTTGAAATTCGCATAAACATGTTTATTTTCACTTCTATTAGTACGCAAATTAGTTTGCGTACCACATTTTAGTCCTTGTAAAAAAACCGCGTAAAAATACTTGAAAAATTTGTTGTCACCGATTTCGATACTTTGATGTCAATCGACTTCTCCCTTCGTCCCCTACAACCTTACAGGATTCGTAAAAAGTTCTGACTCAAAAATATAGGCTGAAGAAACGGCAAAAATATGCAAATCAATTATCAAAATAAATTTTAATTTAAAGAATAAGCAACAACAAACAATTTTTATTTAAAGAAATTTCAAATGACCACCTTTAGCTTCCACATAGGCCTTGAGACGTTTTGGATAGTCATTAACGATGCGCACGCACTGTTCTGGAGTAATTTTATCCCAAGCTTGCACCAATCCTCGATTGATTTGTAATTTGTAGCACAAGCAGTCTTCTCTAAGATTGCCCATCCAGAGTAATCCATAGCGTTCAGATCACAAAAATTTGACGACCATTCCATACACGTCTGGAAACAGCTCTTTGCAAAGTCGGATTGACGATTTCACTGAATGAGAAGGAGCCCAATCTTGTTGCAGTGTCCAGGACCGGTTCTCGAAGTGATTACGAGCCCACGGGTCTAGTACTTCTTGTAAAATGCGTTGTTGGTATATACGTTGATTTTCACTCTTCGCTAGATAAAACCAATGGTGTCTTGACGACAGCGGTAATACCTGCCCAAACCATTACACTGGTCGGAAATTGCCTTCTGGTAGCGACGAGGCGCTCTAAAGTTGTTTTTAGAAAACATAATGAAGATTACCTAGTCGATTTCGTGGGATAACGCGATTGTTTTACCGATTGAATACTCGCTGAACGGTGAAGATCTTCTCATCTACGAAGAGGATCTGCCGACGGCAAATCGTAACACCTTCTTAGCTTTTTGATTTCCGGACACCTTTTGTGCTTCCGTAAGCTCTTGCCCGTGATTGTACTGATACGATTTAATTTTCAAATCCTTTTTCACGATGTTTCTGACGGATCTTTCGCAGATTACACGCGATCATGTCATCTCGGTCTTTGGACGCACATCCCAGAGCGTCCGGACGCTCTTGGTTATGGCGGCTTCGGTCTCGGACCTTTTTATCATTCGTGTAGTGCGTGCAGACCTCGGGCGACCACTTCTAGGCTTGTCGGCGGTAGCCTGCCTGTCTCTATAGCGTTGGACTCTATCAACCATTCTACGCGAAATATTGAGCGTCATAGAAATAAGCCTTGGGTGCCAAGGTAGTCCCAAAAGCAAAAAAGGTCAAAGTAGTCCAAAGATGTCAAGGTAGTTCCAAAGAATGTCAAGATAGTCCCATAGGAAAAGTGTCAAGGTAGTCCCATAGGAAAAGTACCTTGACACTTTTCCTTTGGAACTACCTTGACACTTTTCCTATGGGACTACATTGTCACTTTTCCTATAGGACTACCTTGACTTTTTTCCTTTGGGACTACCTTGATACTTTTCCTATGGGACTACCTTGACACTTTTCCTATGGGACTACTTTAACACTTTTTCTATGGGACTACTTTGTCACCTTTCCTTTGGGGCTACATTGACATAGTTGGACTACCTTGACACTTTCTGCTTTTGGGACTACCTTGACCTTCAACGGCAATAAGACTTGCCTTCTGTCCAGCCTCGTGCAAAAAATTACACTATTGCGTTTTTCTTTCGACATGTTATCTTGATAAAAAGCAACAATTCACATGATGTTTTTCGGAAAAATTGTGCAATAACGTTCATTTTATTAAATCCTTTACAAAATAAATGACTTTCTTTTCAAAACTGAGGGAATTTGAATGTTAAAAAGGGAGTCAGAAAGTTTTACATACCCTGTAGTTTTAGGTGGGTATAATTTAAATATAACCGTCAAACATTACACGTTTTATTTTAACATTTAAGTTTATGACTAACATTTAGGAAAGTAGATAAAGTTGTGAAAATTCTAAGGCCATCAAAAGTGTCTGCTGTACCTAGCAATGTCGCTTTCTCGCAATTGAAAACTATTGATGGAAGAAAGATGGCTTTTACTTCAGAAGAAGAAAGGGAATTCTATTTTGCACAACTTCGTAAAGAATGGAATTAAAATTTAATTCAAAATAAAATTAAGCAATAAACTATTTATGTTTTATGGCATAGTTCAGTTTTAAAATATCAGTCTATAAATGTGCTCTTATCACGGCAGTTGAAAATCGGGAAAAAGGGTTTCTATCAGGGTAAACTATAGCGAAGTACACTTCAGGGTGCTATTTAGGGCCTAAAAAATCAGAAGTAAATATTTTTCCTCTCCCTCATTTATTTTTCCCTCTCTTATATTGGTATGATATTGTAGTAAAATTCGGAAAATTCATGAAAAATGGAGCTACGTAATTTTAGGTGGGGAATCGATTGCGCGCATTCCCGAACCCTGAAAATGCATGCCTGATCCTGATTCAGGGAAGGATCGGAGTATCGAAACGAAAATAATAAAATTCGATTTTTTACCGAGAAAATGTCATTCTAGGATAATTTTAGGCGGGGAATCAATTGCGCATATTTCCTAACCCTGAAAATGCATGCCTGATCCTGATTTATCATACAATTACACTAGAAACGACTGTTTTCCGAATAAAACCAGAATTTCTTTGATTTTCGCTTCAATACCCCGACCCTTCCTTGAATCAGGGTCAGGCATGCATTTTCAGAGTTCGGAAATGCGCGCAATCGATTTCCCACCTAAAATTACGTAGAAACGACGTGTTCTCGGTAAAAACCGAATTTCAAAAGTTCAGTGATACTTTTAACGATTTTTCCCTTTTTCAAGTTCGAGTGTTCAAGAAAATGTCTCTTAAATCAGCTGACAGAAATCTCCACTACACCTAATATAAGATTTTAACACACATTTTTCCGAAAGACATGTACGTCCCTCCATTCACCTGCTGAAATTTTTTCGAAAATTGAAAAATATGTTCACTCCCCTCCATCCACCGGCTGAAACTACGCCACTGTTTGGATCCCATTTAAAAAACAGACCGCTCTTGATCTTTATTTAATTAAAAACTTAACACCAATATTTTTTAGTCATCATTGTAAACTTGTGATTAACTTTACGAAAGAATATAAATAGCGGTAATGAGGATAACCTTTATTTTTAAATCTTGATGACGTTTATGTATTAAATAAATCAAAGATTTAAAGATGTGTAAAATTATATAAAGGAATCAAAATTCAAACCACAATTTCGATTCATATTGTACTGATTTTCCACATTGTTTCATTTTGAAAAAATTTGCGAAAGTAAAGATTTGATTAACACTTACCTGTCGATGTTAAAGGACCAGACCACTCAGTTACAATCCTATGAAAAAATGATATCTTTGGAAAAATCTTGAAAAATTGAGCATTTTTTGTTTTTACGGCATCCTCTGAATCGTTTTCCCCATCGAGATAAATGCATTTAAAAATATGAATTAGTGTAAATGTTTTCGTTGTAATAATCAAACTTTTTAAAATTTTTTGCGAAAAAATTGTGAAAAAATAGCATCAATCGACAGAAAATTTTATGCTAAACAACTTTGCTAATTTAAGTTTGTGTAAAAAATATTTTTGCCGATCAAAAATGCAAAATAAGTTTCAATTTACGCAATGTTTTCGCTTCAATATACAAAAATTGAAACTTATTTTACATTAGCAAAGTTGTTCAGTATAAAATTCTCTGTAGATTGATGCTATTTTTTAAATGTACTTTCCGAAAAACTATTAACCTAACGTCGGCAAGGAAGTGTTAAGAGATGTAAATTGTGCTTATTAATAAGCCACTCTATATTAATATACCGAACGAATTGTAATTGAATTTCTTTTGAAAATTATCTTACTCACGCGAAGTCGTTATTAATTAAACTTTTATTTAAAAATGACTTTTTTTTATTGAGCTAACAAGGAACTATCCCGAAGTGTGACATCGAAATCGATATCGAAACCGCAGTTGCACAACCCCGGTAAAATTTTAGCGGGGGTAGGTCATACATGGGCAAGCAGGGTCCCAAAATACAAATTGGTACCAAAGGTTACTGTCACCAAAAAAAACCGTCGACAGGCGAAAAAGTCGAAACACGAAATCGTAGTCAAATACGAATTCGTATATGTTTTGGATGCATTCGCCGTCAAAATACGAATTGGTCAATTAATTTTTCCCAAACGAGGGGAAGGGGGGGGGGGTCCGAAAATTGAGGTTTTTGGCAAACGTAATTTGTGAATGACCCCTTATGGGCTATAAGGCAAAAATTGTTCAAAATTTCGTCACTCTTGTGAGTAAATCACCCCATTACGAGTCCCCTATGACGATTTTCACCAAAATTATCCAAATTTTTCAATAAATCTGCTATTTTTTTCACCAAAATTTTTCATTTTCTGAGCATTCCCTGCTTGAAAACAAGCATTTCTGAAAAAATTTTCACCTGCAGCGCTGATTTTTACCTTAGAGAACCAACCCACTCGGAAAAACTACCCTATATAAAATTAATTTATTCAGAAAAATCATGAAAAATGGAGCATTTTTCGTTTCTACAACCTCTAAATCTGTGTACTTTTTGAAATTTGAATTTGCGCTCATCTTTTCGTTGTAATACACAAACTTTTTAAAATTTTTTGCACTAAAATGGTCAAATTTCAATGTAAATATCTTTAATATTGTAAATTATTAATTGTTAACGTTTAAACATATATTTATTTTTCTTTTTTTGAGCAAATATTTTTGTGCAAGAATTTTGAAAAAGTTTGAGTATTACAACGAAAACATGAGCACAAATTCAAATTTCAAATGCAATTATCTCGAAAGTTACAACGATTCAGAAGTTGTTGTAAAAACAAAAAAAGCTAAATTTTTCATGAACTTTTCGAATATATAACTTTTCATATTGTTTTTTTCCGACTTGATTGGTCCTTTAACTCAATACTTTCACCAAAATGTTCTAAAATTCCCATTTTGAAACAAAAAATTTCCAACTTTGACACTATTTTTACCAAATAATCGTAATTTTCTAGTCATTTTCAGCTTAAAAACAATCATTTTGAAAAAAATTTTCACCTGCGGCGCTGGTTTTCTCTCTCCCTAACTCATAGATCTCAACAAAATTTTCGTGAAAATCGAAATTTTCTGAGCATTCAGCTAAAAAACAGTTTTTCAAAGCAACCAAAAATTTCGCGCATGTCAGCACGAAAAAACTTAAGGAGGAAGGGAATCGAATTTTTAGAGAGAAAAAAATAATGAGGCGCCTTTTATGGGCCAGTCCATGCCTCAGCCAGCAGCTGCTGTGGGCTACACGCAGCAGTTGCTGACTGAGGCATGGACTGTCTCTATGTTTTTGGGTCATAAAATTACCCCTCCTGGGAAAATCCTGGCTACATTACTGCTCCTGGTGACGGACCATCTTTGCGCACTCCATCACTTTTACACCATCTTTGCACCCATCTTTTTTCAGTCTTTGCGCGACCTCTTTTGAAAAAAAGTGTGCGTGAAGATTGAAAAGTGTGCACAAAGATGGTGTACGCAAAGACTTCTCATTATCTCCATGTAGCGCTCGGTCCTCTTCTACATTTTCAAAATGATTTAGCAATGAACGCAACATTTAATTGGTCAAATCGGACGATTGATATCATTTTCCTTACTATAGGAGCATGTGAATTACTGTTGATTATTGCAGCTTGTATTCTGAATGGATTCTTTCTCTATATTTTCATTAAAGCTCCACTATTCCATGAAAATTTAATTCGACTAGTTAAATGTATATATCTAGCCTCTATAGTCTTCACTTTAGCACGGATTGTTATTTCATTTGGAAGATTGTCAGGATTGGATACTGGAGGTAAGGGGCTTATTCGTGATTGGAGCGGGGAGGTCAGGTGAAGCTCGACCACCGCACCCTATGTCACGCATATCCAGACCCATAGCTTGGGACCCCTTGGGCCCAGCATAATAACATGAGGTTTTTGATTTTAGAAGAAAAATGAGGCCTTTTGGATAAGCTTCATGAGACCGGGGGAGTCATTCTCTGTGTTTTCATGTAAGGCATGTCGAGATATCCTGATGCCTCTATATTCTTCTGGTGATGCCTGGGAAGACATCCATATGGCATGGGAGGCTTCGAGATGATACGGAGGTTGGGAGGGAGCCGATAGCGATGCGGCTGCAATTGCGCCTTCGCGCACAATTACGCCACTGCAAAAATTTCAACAAAATTGAGCTAGATTTGTAGAAAATTCAGCTAACATCTAATTTTTTAGAACACATGGCTCTAACACCAGATCGTCTTAAAGCACCTGTATTTGGACTTTGTGAGATGATAAGATTTTATTCAATTATTTATGTGTTGATGGTGCTAGGTTGTATCGTTTTCGAACGAACTCTAGCCACTATAAAGCTTGAATCATACGAAAATTGGATTAAAGACTGGTTTTTTATTCTCTCTGCTAGCATACAATTATGTTTATCTGCAATAATAACTGCAGTTTTTTATTCGGGTACGTATAAAAAGACAATTTGCCATTTTTTAGTCAATTTTTTGTCCTAAAATGGCTGACAACCAAAAAAGGTCGTCAGGACAAAAAAGCAGCGGGGGGGGGGGGAGTTAGAAGCAACTTCCGAAAAAATGCGGTAGTGCATTTCTGTACCACCTGTCCATATATGATCCCTGCACAGAAATTTGTCCACAAGAACAGGAACCCAGAGCTAAAGATACATTTCTTGAGCTTCTGTAGAGCTCTTGAGCTTCTTTCTTTCTTGGCTCATAGACTGTAATTCACGCCATACAAATCCATGGATGCAGTATTCTATGAACTAGAGCTTTAGCCTAGACCATTTTGGTCACTGAAAAAGAGGAGGGCTAGGATATATAGTAACATTGAAATCCACTACATAATGATGCTGGAAAATTTGAATAATTTTTATTTTAGGTCTTACAAATATTTTACGAATGGGAATTTATCTTTTGATTGGTACTTGTATTGGTGGAGTTGTAAGTGCACGAAAAGTTAAATTGATTTCTAACAAAAAAAATTCAGATTCCATTTATTCTGGATCGGATCAATCGACGACGTTATAGAGAATCGAAAAAATGTTACACAACTTATACCTTAAGCGAGAGATATCAATTAGCCGAAAATATACGTGTTGCGAAAATTATGAAAAGGACTATCATTGTTATTACAATATTAAACTCATTGACTGTGCCGGTAAGATATTGGAAAAACAGATAAAATAATTTTCCGAAAAAACTTGTCTGGAAAAATAGCTTGAGGGTGTGAAATATGGACGACTAAAAAATGAGGCGATCGTCTCAAAAAATGTTTTTTAAGGCCTTTATTTCAATATATTTTGCCAAAAATAATCAATTCGTTCACCGTATAGCCATAGAATTATTTAACTATATGATCGTTGTATACGAAATTATATTCCCAATAGTTGGCATTTTATCGACGGATGTTTGGAGAAGGCAAATTCGAAAGTAACCAAATCATTTTTTATAATAATAATAATCTGGAGACTGAGCTCGGCTTCGCTTCCGAGCGTCCCAAGTTGCGCTCCGAGCGTCGCTACTGAGCGGTCAAACATTACACGTGTTATATAAGAAGATTATGACTAACATTTAGGGAAATAGATAAATTTATGAAAATTCTAAGGCCATCAAAAGTGTCAGCTGTACCTAGCAATGTCGCTTTTTCGCAATTGAAAACTATTGATGGAAGAAAGATGGCTTTTACTTCAGAAGAAGAAAGGGAGTTCTATTTTGCAAATCTTCTTAAAGAATGGAATTAAAATTTAATTCAAAATAAAATTAAGCAATAAACTATTTGTGTTTTATGGCGTAGTTCAGTTTTAAAATTTCAGTCGTAGATTCATTTTCAAAGTAGATTCAATCGTGCACCAGCGCTGCAGGAAACTTTTGCGGTCTTCCTCTTTTACTATGTTGTTCTGTAAGTCCGGGTCTCAAATTTGAAGGAAATGGCCAAACTTTCTCGGTCATCATAACGAAAATCGAATGTTTACAAACATTTTTTCCAACCGATAAAACAAGTACATTTGAAAAGATGTTGTGCTCACATTATGAGGTCCGCCTACAGTTCACTTGCAGGACTTGCGAGTGACACAATACTATCGATTCGAGACGCTAAACGTCTCAAATTGCTGTTCGAGACATTCAGCGTTTCAAAAAATTCGAGTCTCAATTCGAGACGTTTAGCATCTCGAATTAGTTGTAAATCAAAACGTTTAACATTTCGAATTAGTTGTAATTCGAGACATTTAGCGTATCGACTACCTGTTCGAGGCGGTTAGCGCGCAGCCTTGTAAATAATTGAATTTCTTTTGAAAATTAGCTAACTCAGATGAAGTCTTTATTGATTAAACTTTTATTTAAAAATGTCTTTTTTTATTTGGTTAAGAATTTGACGTAAATCAAAAATTGATCTGTGCAACCTCTAAATCGTTGTACTTTTTGAAATTTGAAATTGCACTCATGTTTTCGTTGTAATACACAAACTTTTTTGAATTTTTTGTACTAAAATCGTCAAATTTCAATGTAAATATCTTTAATATTGTAAATTATTAAGCCATCAAACATCCCTTTATGTTATAAAAATAAATGTTTTCTATCGCATTTTTGTTGTGATGCATATATACATCAGAGGCGAAAAATGGATTAAATATACTTTCCGAAAAACTATTAGCCTAACGTTGCAGGGAAGTGTTAAGAGATGTAAGTTGTGCTTAATAAGCCACTCTATGTTAATATACCGAACGAATTGATTTATAAATAATTGAATTTCTTTTGAAAATCAGCTAACTTACGCGAGCTAGCTAATTATATATATTCGAAAAATTCATGAAAAATGGAGCATTTTTTGTTTTTACAATAAATTCTGAATCGTTATCGTTGTCGAGATAATCGCGTTTGAAGTTGGCGATTTTTGAAATTTTTTGAATTTGAAATTGCCACAAAGATCCTGATATTATAAACGTGTAATATTTGTGAGTCTGTCGGACGATCTCGGGAACGCTTGATCTCGGGAACGCTCTCGACGCTAAAACTGAAGTTGTAGGGACGACGATGTGAGATGACGATTAGTACAACTTGATGGGGATACTCCCTCAAAAATTTTTTGAATTTTTTATTCCGTTACTTAAAAGAAATTACGTTACAAAATGAAATTTAGGGGTCACATAATCACTCTTCCGATAGCGTTAGCACTCGGCCCCGATACTATTTTCAAAGTGATTTAGCAATGAACGCAACATTTGATTGGTCCAATCGCACGATCGATATCATTTTCCATTCTATAGAAGCGTGTGAATTATTGTTGATTATTGCAGCTTGTATTCTGAATGGATTTTTTCTATACATTTTCATTAAAGCTCCAATATTCCATGAAAATTTAATTCGACTAGTTAAATGTATATATCTAGCTTCTATAGTCTTAACTTTAGCACGGATTATTGTTTTATTTGGAAACTTGACAGGATTAGATGCTGAAGGTAAAGGACTTAATCGTGATTGGGGGGGGGAGGGTTAGGTAATACTCCACCACCGTACCCCCATGTCATTCATATCCAGGCAAGAGAGTTACATGATAAAAAAGTTTTCAATTAGCCTATATGATAGCATGGCTGTTTTTGATTTTGATGTTGAAAAGTTTTTAGGATTTTTATGTGTAATTGGGGTTGCAAAACTATGACATCAGCCCCCCCCCGAAGTATAAAAAAGTCAACATTTTTCCTAATGGTACCCCTTATAGCCAAAATTAACTTTTTTGAGGGCACCCCCGAAGCGATCCTTATTCTCTTTATGCGGCTGCAATTGTGCCTTCGCGCACAATTACGCCACTGCAAAAATTTCAATTTTTTATAACAAAATTGAGCTAGATTTGTGAAAAATTCAGCTAGTATCTAATTTTTTAGAGCAAAATGCTCTAACACCACGTCGTCTTAAAATACCTGTATTTGGATTTTGTGAGATGATAAGATTTTACTCAGTTATTTATGTGCTGATGGTGCTAAAATGTGTCACTTTCGAACGAATTTTAGCCACTATAAAGCTTGAATCATACGAAAATTGGATTAAAGACTGGTTTTTTATTCTCTCTGCTAGCACCCAACTATGTTTATCTGCGATAATAACTGCAGTTTTTTACCTGGGTACGTATAAAAAGAAAATTAGCCCAACGAGCCACTTCGAGTTAGGGCAGAGAAACTAGGTGGGAGACTTTTAAGCTTAGGCCCTCACATATGCACACCTAACATTTGAACTTTGACATTTGCGCCCCGATATCTGCGCTCTATAATTGAGCAACGACATTTGCATTCTTACATATGTGCGCTAATAATTGCGGTGTGCAAATATGTAATTTGCGGTATACAATGTGTATGCCGGGTGCGCAATTATTAGCTTCATGTGTAGCGCTCCTACACATGGAGCGCAAATGTCATTTTGCTCATGTGTAGGAGCGCAAATGTCTGGGCGCAAAAATCGGGTGCTCAAAAGTCGGGTGCGCAAGTGTCGTTGTGCATATGTAAGGGCGCAAAAGTCCCCAACCCGAAATACTGTCTATTCTCCAACTCCAACGATCTGGACAGAGGATTGAGGTGGTAGCCTAAACTATTATTTTTTGAATAATTTTTATTTTAGGTCTTATAAATATTTTACGAATAGGAATTTGTCTTTTGGTTTCTACTACTAGT
>JAQGBS010000241.1:0-24711 GCA_034698545.1 Acrobeloides obliquus | reverse complement strand
GATGATAGTGTTAATGGGTCAGAAACATGGATAGATCAAGTACATCAAAATTACTCTGACAAGTTTGTATTGTACACAGAGGTAATATTTTTAAATTTTATGGCTTAGTAAACGTCAAATGCATTTTGAAGAGGGTGTGACACTTCCCTCTGCAAAAATTTTTTTTCTCAAAAAGGTTAAGTGCATACTGAGTGACAATAAATCTGAAAAAATGAATAGAAAATAAATTATCAGAATTTATTATGACTCAGGGGGCGAAAAGGTGTCATCACCCACCATCACCCAGGGTAGCATCACTCAAATCACCCATCACCCATTAGGTGAATCACCCATCATCCACTGGGTGATGGTGGGTGATAGTGGGTGATTTGGGTGATGCCACCCACTGGATGATGGGTGAATGAATTTTGGGTGCTATCACCCATTCTTCGCCCCCTGTTGTGACCCTGTATATGAGTAAGTGTCAATAAAATACCAATTTTCGTATTTCATTGAAAATCCAGTGGATTTTTGATGTTTTTTGGCGGTCCTTCGTAAATCAATTTTCCACAGATCGTTACTTGTTTATATTTTTATTGCACATTTTAGGCTTGTACTGGATGTTGTGGTAAATGGTCACCTGGACCAAGTTATGGGGATTGGTCACGTGGAGATGATTATGCTCATGATATTTTAAAGGTTAAACAATTTTTTAAAATAAAATATATTCATTATTGAATAAAAATCTTGTTGATAACACAATTTAGGACTTAAATCATTGGTCTAGTGGCTGGGTTGACTGGAATCTATTTCTTGATTTGCAAGGAGGACCAAACTGGCAAAACAATTTTGTTGATGCTGCAATAATCGTAAACACTACAAGCGATGAATTTTACAAAAATCCCGAGTATTATGCGCTTGGTCATTTTAGGTAAAAATGGCAGCATCTGTGCAGTGCCTTAGCCAGGGTCAGTGTTGTCCCGTGTACACATGTGTTTGTGTACACATGTGTTGTGTACACACGAGCGAAATCGTCGTTGGAATCGAATTTGAATTTATTTCCTTTATAGATTTGTTAGTCACGACAAAAGAAAATTTTGAGTCAATGTGTTCAACTCACGAATGTGTACACATGTGTTTGTGTACACGTGTGTTGTGTACACAATGTGTACACAAACACATGTGTACTCATGTGTACAGGGGACAACACTGGCCAGGGTTTTCCAACGAGAATTTATAGGGACCAAAAATTAGGCGAATCATTTGATAAATTTTAGCAAGTTTCTAACCGAAAATTCCACCCGAGTTCAACTAAATTCAAGTGGAATTAATAGCACGATCAACCTTGAAGCAACAGCTTTTATAACCCCTACTAACCAACGTGTAATGGTAATCAACAATCGTGACACTGCAAACAATTATACTATAACAGTAAATGATGCTAGTATCAACGGAAAAAGTTTGACACTGAATCTTGAAGCTTCATCGTTTACTACAATCGTTTGGAATGCCCCTGCTGGTTAGAGTTTTATAATAAATATTTTTTATAAGATCTCTTATTGATAGTAAAAATATCATTTTTTACCTTAAAGAGGTGGAAATTTTGAGCCATTTATCGAAAATTTTTTTTCGCAATGGACAAAAATGCTCAGAAAATTTTTTTTCGTGAAGAAATTTTTTTTAATAACTGACTCAAAAGGTTACCCCCGTTAAAAATATTCTTTTTAATTTAAAATAAACTTTTTAGCATGTAGTTGCCCATCTGGAGCTTGGTATCAATCGTCTGTAAATCCCTGTAATTGTTATAACTTCATCAAGACCCCCAAAGATTGGACAAGCGCCAATAACGACTGCCAACAACAAGATCCTCGATCAACGCTGGCAAGTATTGATTCGGCATTTGAAAACAATGAAGTGTTAGGTAGATAAATAAGTTTATGCAAAGTTTGAATTTATAGTTAATGGCCAAAACCAAACTAGTTGTAGCCAACTTTTTATTGGTCTACAAGAACCATCGACAAATGTATGGGCGTGGATTAACAACGATACATCAACTTATCGCAATTGGAGATCAGGTTTAGAATTTTTGAAAAAAAATTGTTGCAAATAAGCACCAAATTGGGAGTTTTTACCGAATCCTCACCATTGTCAAAAGTATGAAAAAAGTGGCACTTTTAAAATTAAAAAATCTTGATTTTTATAAAAAATCAGCGAAATTTTTGAACATTTACCAATTAACCCCCCCCCCCGTCGTGGAATAGCTCTCCAATCAGAAAATCCTGACTATGCCATATACAGAGTGCGAGATGAAACTGCAACACTTGAATTTTTTGCGTTTTCATTGTTTTTTAAACAATTTGTCGGTGCTTGTCGCCGAAAATCGCCGGTACAAAGCTCTGGCGCGCTGTAGCCTCTTCACTTTTGCGGCGTCCGTCAGTTTTTGGCGCTTCAAGAACTTGAACGGCTTCTTCCCAAGGTCTTCACGAAGAATCTTCCTAGCAGAAAAATCTGAAATTCTCAGCTTCTTGGCCAATTTTCGAGTCGAGTTCACTTTGGTCGACGAGTTTCTCTTGATCATTCCTTTAGTGCGCTGGATATTCCTTCGACTTCTTGCAGTTTTTTCTCTTTTTCGGTTTTCGTTGCTTCCGGTTTCTTCGAATCTCTTGATTGTTCGAGATACTGTCGACGGTTCAATATCAAGAAACCGCGCAATTTCACGTACTCCTTTTCCATTTTCATGCGCTCTAGTTATGGCAGGTCTCAATTCATTCATTTTAACACTAGAAACAAAATTTTAAATGAAATTTGTTGAAAAAACAATGAAAACGCAACAAAAAAATCAAGTGTTGCAGTTTCATCTCGCACCCTGTACAGTTAAAATTGCACTAAAAAAAGTAGTATGAAAATTCAGGTTATCCAAATGGCAACGCTAACAATAAATGTGGTCAATTGAACACAAGTGACGGAAAATGGACAAATATTGATTGTTCAACTATGGGATGCTATGTTTGCGAAATCAAGATAAATTAATATAAAAAAATTTCTTTCGAAAATTATTTACCTTTTATAAATTTGAAAATTATATGAAACTGGCCCCAAAAATGGGGCAGGTGGATGCCAGTTACAAAGAAATTTTACAAGGCCAAATTCTGTGGGAAGAAGTTACAGCGGATTTTTTACTGGGCGCAGTTACAGGGAGGTGTTACTGGGGTGCAGTTACAGGGACGCAGATAAACACTCTTCAGTTGCATACGTGAAAAGTATACGACGCATTTACAGGGGCGCAGTTACAGGAAGCATTTACAACTACGTGCTTACAGATAGAGTTGTGCATTTGACATCAATTGACGCCAAATGCACAACTCTATCTGTAAGCACGTAGTTGTAACTGCGTCCCTGTCAGGGTTGCATTACATTTTCGCTTCAATACAGACGTTTTTTATGATTTTTTGAGTTAAAACATGAGGTGCACGGTTTTTCCTTTAAAAAATTCCGTTTCTCAAGAACATTAGTCATATTCAAAAAACGATAATTTTTCAAGGGAAAAAACATTTGAAGAAAATAATGCTTAGATGTTGCGTTCAGAAATTGAGTCATGTTCCACTCTAGGTTTCTCTAGAATCTGCTGGATTTTCAAAACTCTATGAAATTTTCCTGATTTTATAGGATTTTCATGTGCATAAAACTTCCATAAAATAAAGATTTGGGTGTGATTGGCCTCCACGCTGACAGTGACCCTAATCTGGGAGGTGATGAGCTTAATCCTCAACATCTTCATCTCATTCCTAGGCACGACCAATCCGTGTCACATCAGCTGCAACCACTGAAGATGACTTACTCTCGGGGCCTTTCCTTGCCTGTAGGCAGCTCGATTTCTGCCCAATCTTTGGTCAAAAAGAGGGGCACAATGAGCAATAATATATTTTAAAAAATTTCGCCCATTTTTAATGATTTTAGGCTATTTTTAGATCAAAATTTCTCAATTGTAACCATTTTTTGATAAAAAATTGTCATTGTTAAAGCAATTCAGTATTCAAGCTTCATCTCTTCGTGCTTTGTAAGTTTATAGTGATTTTATTTTTACATTAAAAGCTTTAAAAAGGGGATGCAAATTAGGGCCTTTTCTCCAAAATTTTTTTGTTGAAAAATGACCTTCTAGGGGTAAAAATAGGGTGAAAAATCGATTGAGTACATCCCCATCGCATGAAAATGCTTCCTTCACCTTGTTTTCACGAAAATATCACTAGAAAACGTGAAATAGTGCTATTTTCGCGAAAACAAGGTGAAGAAAGCATTTTCACGCCACGGGGATGTGTGCAATCGATTTTTCACCCTATTCTTACCCCTAGAAGATCATTTTTCAAAAAAATTTTTTGAGAAAGGACCTTAATTTGCACCCCTTTTAAGTACAAATTATTAGATCTGTTTGAAATATTTCTTCCATGTGATGAGCTCTCCTTGTTTGTTTTGCTTGAAATATAGCTAAAATTGATCTTTGTATTGGGTTGGTGCATAATTCTTGATACAATGATGTAAGGCATAGGTGCACGGGGGGGGGGAATGTCCCCTTCCTATGTTATCGTATTGGGGGGCAAAAATGCGAAAACATGTCGTATTTTGGTCCGAGACGACATGTTTTTTTTACCAAAATACGACATTTTCTTAAAAGTTATGATAAAAAATAAGCTGGCATAGATCATTCAAGGTCATGGGTTTTTGCCTTAACTTTATTTCATCATAACTTCGATTAGAGAAGATTTGATGGAAAGATTTTGGTATCAAATTAAATCTTATGTAAGCAGCTTTACAATGGTACCATATTCACTGAAAAAGCTTTTCCTCTTAAAAAGATAGAGGTCTTACAATCATTGTATCAACACTTATGCACCAACCATATAATAATAAAAATAATCTTACGCAAATTAATACTTCATGTTCAAACCGATAAACAAATCGTTCATCTTTTTCACCTTTCCTCGGACCATCTAGATATTCGTGAACTTCAACAAAATCTTCATTTTCGACAACAAATTTTATCTAACAATTTTTATAATCATTTTCGCTAGGAAAGAAAAAATGTCTCTTAAAAATGTTTCCAAAAAAGAGAGAAGAAAAAAGTAGTGCCAGAATGGCGTAGCTAGGATTCAGGACAAGGGTGGGAACCAGGGCTGAACCGATACCGGTATTTCGGTAGCGGTAATTTTTCGAATCCGTTAAAAACTTTATTTTTGGGTCCAGAACAGGATTATTACCTTATGCTTATGTCCGTCAAATCCGACGCCTTCAAATTCTTCATTTAGCTTAAACTGATATATTATATTACCCGGTTTTCCAATAATTTCGAACTTATACTCATCAAGATTTTTAGTCAAATAAAAATACCCGTTTTCCATTCGCCCCTTTAATAGTTTTCGGATTAGCCAAGGTACTCCTAAAAAAAATTTAAATTAAATAAAATTTAAAAACATACCAGCAGCTTCTAAAATTTCCTCGGTGTTCTCAGCTCTGTCGAAAGTCCATTTTGTATTTAGAAAAAAATCTGGGACTGCTGCCATGTTAACACAGAAATATCTTAGAAACCAATCAATGCGTATTCTTTTATGTATGATCCGTTATTCATCTTAGGACTAAAATATGTCTATATTGTGCAACTTTGCGTTTATTTGTTTAATCATTATTTTATTTTGTGTATGGATTGTGATAAGTATTTGTTCCGTTTGGTGAGTTTTGGTGAATAACATCATAATAGAAAAATATGAATAATTGATAGTGGCACAAAAAAGTAGATTCTTGAAAATTTGAACACTTTAGTGTTTTGAGCATAAGGCTGCTCTTAGGGCCTCCACTAAATCGTCTCGACAATTTCGAGACATGCACTAATTGAATAGATGGATCGAGGGGTTGGCGACACTTGCGCATGCGCATTTGCACAGGTGCTTGGCGCATGTAGCATTTGCGCATGTAACATTTTTTTTGCTTACTCTGTAATTATCCCCCAAAAATGCTCAAAATGTTACATGCGCAAATGCACATGAGCAAATGTTGCATTCGCAAAAGTGAATGCGCAAATGTACATCGCAAAAGTTTGAGTCAAGTTTTTTGCCGCTATTGTTTATTTTTTTATAAAATTTATAACTTATAAAATTAATTATAAAACACAAGAACTTGTAGTTGCGTCAATAATATTTAATGAAAAGTGTAAATAGTTTGATTGACAAAATTAACAGATGCTTGTTGAGTTCCAATCAACTCGACTAGCAAAACAGTGTTCTGTTGTTGAATTATAGGGCTTGGTACATACAAAGTTATCTAAATAAAAAATTTTTCAACAAATTCCTGGATTCGTCACTGAAAAGGTTGAAGTCTCTCCCCATCCAAACAACTCACTCATCAGAGCCAAAAAATGGGGAACCCTTCATAATTGGAGTAATTTCAATTCAATCGTGGGGGTCATCAAAAAAAATTTTTCGGACTTCATTTTTGTCAACCTTTTTTTGATCGTCAAACCCATAATTTTTGACAAAAATTCGAGTTTGGTGACCAAAAATGTTACCAAAATTTTTTGAGATGGGTACTGCTCAAAAACCATTCCTCTTCCTCCCCGACATCTTACCCAGGTATGACAATTTCAATAAATTAATATCTACCTGTGGTCCAGCCACTGGCCAATATCTTCCGACGTTAAAACCATTGATAAACAGTTGACCTTTTCCCCAGCCGGATGAATTGAAGAAAGTGTCTTGGATCACACTGGCATTAAACTGGCCGAAATAAACACCTGGTTGAGAAAGCGCTTTTTCATCGGAATTTTCAAGTTGGCTTGAAGTTTGATCAAAAAAGTTGGGAGTTAGAGAATCAATTGCGGATTTTGTCAGATTTACACCACATTGGAACCAATTCTGAAGGACACGGTTATCTAGCGCCACGTTCGAAAAGAGTCCCTAAACTTTATATGAAACATGTTTTTCGAGAAAACGGAGCTTCGGTGTCACAAATTGTTTTTAACCCCACATGAAATTTTAGACATATATTCTGATAGTACTAACCGAGTTATACAACTTTTGTTTTGGGGTATCAGCGCGCTGACTCTTTCCCTTGGAGATACAAGCCCTCAAAGCTGGAAAAATTGGCTATTTTTGGACCAAACTTCAATCGACTCATTCTCGGTAAGTCTTTGAGACTTTTGGTTAGGTCTTTTTGCATTTCGTAGCTGAGAATATGGGCTTCACTTTTTACCTAGACACTGGTATCTCACTTTTTACCTAGACATTGTACTTTTTACCTGACACCAAGACCTAACCAAAATTCTCAAAGACTTACCGAGAATGAGTCGATTGAAGTTTGGTCCAAAAATAGCCAATTTTTCCAACTTCGAGCCAACTTCCTGTATCTCCAAGGGGATGAGTCAGCGCGCCGATACCCAAAAACAAAAGCTGTATAACTCGGTTAGTACTATCAGAATATAGGTCTAAAATTTCGTGTGGCGTTTAAAAAAATCTTGTGATTCCAAAACTCCGTTTTCTCGAAAAACGTGTTATAAATACATTTTTTTAATAGCTAACTTTTTTATCGTTAATCGTTTCATAAGTTAGACGGCCTCGGTTTTCTACCAAAATTCTTAAAATATCACCAGATTGTGCTCCGATGCTGATAGAGTTTGGCTTATCTCGGCTGAGCATTCCCTAAAGTATTTTAGAAAATGTTTTTTCCCTCAAATTTGCCTGGTAAACATTATTTAAAAACACATAACCATAGTCTTTGATATTAGGTGTAGACAAATTTTTGCCACCACTTTGAAGAACATTTGTATACAACACGAAACCATAACCGTGGTCGATGTCTTCGAAAGACAAAGGATCAGTTGAGTTTACACAGGTTTCGAGGAGTTGACTCAAAGTTGATATTAAACTAGTGCCGATTCTTTTTAGCTGTACTTGGCCATAATTTGCTTTGCTAAATGGGTGAGAATTAAAAGAGGAGTCCAAGTTACTACTGGGTAGAATTTTTTTTAAATGACTCTTCTCACAAGGTACCTGCACGAAGTGACGCTTGAATTTTTCAAAAAGTTCTATATATTCTGAAAGAGCATACCTGATAACCCTTTATAAATAACAAAATTAGCTGCTATAATTCTAATCTTGAGGGGATAAAAAAATTTTACTATATAAGTAAAAAAATGATCCATCCAACCAAAAACCAGGATGGCTCAGTGGATCGGTTGCAGGCCAATGACAAGTCGACCCGGGGTTCGACTTCTCTTGCCATCCAAAAAGTTTTTGCCTTTTCTTAAAATTTTTTTATCTTCTCAGGATTAGAGCTAACGCAGCTAATTTTGTTATTTCTAAAGGGTTATCAGGTATGCCCTTTCAGAATATATAAGACTTTTTGAAAAATTCAAGCGTCACTTCGTGCATGTCCTTTTTTTGGGTACATATACCCTCTGTACCCCTCCCCCCTTCGGTACACCACTGGCCACCCCTCCTTTAATAAAAATTTAAATTACGGATTATTGTCGGGAATCGGCAACGGGGGTTGTACCCAATCAGTCAAATTTTGGATTAAACCATGAATGGCTCGATACATGGGGGTGATATCACCACTTTCTGTTATAGGAGCACCATAATCGTAAGAAGTGACAATCTAAAGCACTTAATGTTAAAAAAATAATACAGGGTGTCCCAAAAAATTTTTGTAATTTAAAACGATAAATTTAAAAAAAATTACCGGACCACTAGTTTCGGCACCATTTTGAAAGCCAAAATTTGTCCCCCCATGAATCATATATATACTGAACGAAGCATTGACTTTGTACATATAAGCTAGGTTAGAGACTACTTGTTGAGGCGATGGTAAGCCTTGGCTGGTTTGACCCCACATTACGAACCATCCCGGATAATATTCAGAACAAACACTTGGTCCTATAATGGTCATTTTTTAACATTCCTTCGAAAATTTTAAAAACAACAAAAAATAAAAAAATTTTTTCAACAGGTAGCCTTACCATTTTTTGAAAAGCCGGAAAAACCTTACCATTTTTTTTGGTCCTTCAGGTCAGAAGGGGGGCATTTGCCTCCTCCCCCCTCTTCAACTACGTCACTGGTGCTCTCCCCCCCCATCCCGGACTTGAAATTACGCTACGGCCGTAAATGTTACCCTCTTTTAATTACCTCCTTTCGAATAATTTTTCTGCAACGCAAACGCATGATCAATTCCAGAATCACTGTTAACTCCGAAATCCACAGTTGTGAATGTGTTCGGAACCCAACCACATTTTAAATATCCTTCTCCTGCTCCATCAGCTAAAAAAATTTTTGTAATCATAATTTAAACGTATCTCCATACTTGTATACAAAACAGCATCATTTCCCAGTAGACTTTTGAACAAATCTCTCAAAAATGCTGTATAATTGTGATCACAGGCATAGAAACTTCCATATTCATTTTCCACTTGAACCATTATAATGGGCCCTCCATTTTGGTATAATAATGGTTTTATGACAGATAAAAATGCGTTGTAATATCTTGTTACGGCTGCAGTAAAGCTAAAATCATGTCGATATAATCACAAATTTAAGTCATCTATGAGGTGTCGAATTTCGAAAAAATGCGTCCTCTTAGCCAAAAATGCGCCTCCTAAAAAATTGAACGTGATGAAATCGAGCGACGCCTTTGATGCCGAGTTATATAAAAATGTTGTGGGAACAAAATGAGATTAAAAGCTAAGATAGCGTAAATGAAATTAAGAAATGATAAGAAATCAAGGATTTCGAAAGTACAAATAGGATTCACGTGTGAGGCAATATAAAAGGGCCTAAGAGACCACGAATAGATCATTTTCAATCAGAGAAAAGCCAATGGATTGATGTAGATGATGCGCGGTGATTGTTGTTGAGTGTACCTGTTTATTCGCGATAGTAATTAAGCCATGTCCAGGGCGCCCTCAAAATACCAGATTTGGATTCGGTCTAACCAGCCAAAAGCTAGCTAATTCGATCTAATCGTGCGATATTCTGATTATTTCGTTTGGGAGTGATTGGAGCGAGAATCCGGGAGGCAAAAGAGCTCACCTCCCTCAGAGGCGAAAAGATCCACCGTAGAGGCGCTAGAAGAAGGCTAGCAGAGACACTAGCCGAGGAGGTAGAAAGGGTGCTAGCAGAGGCACTAGCCAAGGCATTACACTTCAAAAAACAAATATTATGCAAAAATTATACTTTGCATCATTAGTCCTCATTTTGATGTTATCATCTTTGAGTAGCCACCACGGAAGACCACCATTTTCCCATTCTGCACAAATGTATGGCCCAGCTCGAAGATTGACATAGAGTTGATTTTGTTGAGCTAGTTTGAAGAATTGAGCAATATCAAGGCCGCCAGTAAAATCGAAGCTAAAATGACAGTATTTTTACAGTTTTAATGAGAAAAGAGCTTGTTAGCATAAAGCATAGGTGAAATGAGAGGTCCATATCTCCGAGTGGGTAGGGGGGGGGGAGAGGGAAGGTCATCAAAAAAAGCAAAATTCTATCTAAAAACGTTAGATTTTTTACTCAATTTTCATAAAGGTTCTCAAACACATTGTTCAGTACTTTTTTTAACTCAATTTTGGTATTTTTACCTAATTTTTACTCCAATTTTTTTCAGTTTTTCAGTGATTTGTCTGAAGTGAGTCTGAACAACAGTAGCGGTACGAGAAGGGGGCCCAATTGAGACAGTAAAAATTCCAAGAGCTTCGCTTCTCTGACCGAGTTCACGTTAGCTTGGAGTCCAACTGGATGCTGCTCTCGAATCACCTTATCTTTTATACTACCCTTCCCCTCTGATCTCCGATCGGAACTTTGATTTTTTTTCACATTTTTCTCGCCCCACATATCACCAACATAGGTGCACAAGGGGGAGGGGGGGGGGGGGAACTGTCCCCCTGTGTCGTCGTATCAAAAATGCAAAAAAATGTCGTATTTTGACTCGAGACGACATGTTTTTTTACCAAAATTTACATATTTTTACCAAAAATACGACATTTTTACGTTTGGCGACCAAAAAAAAGGTCAAAAACATGTCGTACTTGGATAAGCGTCTCCCCCTCCCCCTACTTGTGCATTATGATCCCCGAATCCAAAACATTTTCCATTAGCCTCTATATCTTCTCAAAACATTCGAGCTTTTTCCATGTAGGCCTTTTCCATGCCGACAGGACATTCCAGGCATTTTTTGTTCAACGCAAGTCCGCTCAAACGACTAAGTGGCATGATATCAAGTTCACTCGACGTCATGCAATCTTTATTATTTTTTCGCAAAACTTTGGAAAGATTATTTTAAGATAATTTTTCTCAATTTGCGCCCTATCTTACAAGATCCTCATTTCACTCTTATGGCTATATATGTTACAGGACATTTTGATTCGGTTAGGAAGATCAGATCGTCCTAGAACATATTGATCCGATCAAAATGTCCTATGACATTTTGACCCGTCCCCCCCCTACTTGCCCATGTATGAAACGCTATTTAAAAATTTGTCTTTTTCAGATTGATCTTAGACAAGCAATTGAACTTTGTAATTTTTACATACTTTCCCGGTGTTGGTTCATGTAAATTCCACGGCGCATATACTTGGATAACATTTAGCCCTAATGCTCGTACTCGCTTCAACCGATCGTTCCATTGGTCGGGATGGATGCGGAAATAGTGAATTTCCCCAGAAATATATCGAAATGGCTGTCCATCTTTCAAAAAACGATTGTTCACATAGTCCACTTCGAATGTTCCAGCACCAGCTTGTTCATATAAACAGCCACAAATGAATGAAAATAATAAATAGCTGGACCAATAAAAAGAGTTCATTTTGACAAAAATTATTTAAAGATCCAGTTTTCGATCGATGAAATTTGATAATTTTTACTAAAAAATTGTGATTTTTTACCAAAAATTGTCATTTTTTTATAGAAAAAAAGACATTTTTTGGCAAAAAACAGTTATATAGCAAAAAAGTTTTTTGCGCTCTTCGCGCGCAAAAAAAATTTGCTAGCCAACTCGGCCGCAAAATAGGACCCTAATGTTTCTTGAAAAATTTTCTCAACAATTTGGGTAAAAACATAAGGTGTTACTCTTATGTTTTTTCCGACCTTCGAGACGAAAGGAGATGAGCACGTGTCCCTAGCATACCCTAAAGGATCCCCCCCTAAAATCTCGACTTTATGCTAGGTGGATTCAGAAAAATTTTTGGTACCAAAAAATTTTGACTACAAAAACAAAACAAAAAAAATCTAGCAGTGCTAACAGCGCGATTCGCGCGCCGTTATACTGCTAGCTACCCTCCCCGCGAGCTGTTAGCTGCCCCCCAAAACCGCTGCGCGATGCTAGGTACCCTCCTAAATTCGGGGAGGGGGTCTTTAGGGTCTGGTCCCTAGTGCCCCCTTCCATCCGCCACTGATAAAAATGATGCTACTTTTTGCATCTACCTTATAAACTAAATAGAAAGCAAAAAAATATTTCTTTAAATATAATGACTTTGTGCACTAATCAAGGGCACGCGTGGAACACGCGACGCATGAAACAAAGATTGATTGATAACACTAAAAGCTTCTTCGAACGGCCTATTTTTATAATTTTATACTTTTGTACACTTTAATTTGCACAATTTTTTGTGTGGTACGTCCAACACATGCGTTGAATCTTTGAACAACATTGAGAAACAGTTGGTTAAATTATACATGGCGGAGCAAACTCGAAACAAATTGACGAATTAAAGTTTTGATTATATTTACCTGATTTGGAAGTTAATCTAATTATTGAAACGAAAATTCAAAATTTTCAACAAAATCTCAAGAAAATGGTCAAACTTGCAAAGCTAATAACTTGTTAACGGTTCATGCTTTTTACGTAATTTTTTTTGTAAAATGTTCCTCGAATTGTATACTAAAACTTAATGCATCGCTTTTTTGACAACACTTAAATGTTTACGTTCTTTGTTCACTACGAAAATTAGCTAATTTAGCTAACAAATTGATCTTCTGATTCCGGACGTTAGCATTGTTATCAAATCATCATTTTTTGTGATCATTTTATTTGCATATAATGAATGTAAAATTTCTAATAAAGTATGAAAGACACGTGTCCTTATAATTAGGAGGGCGACATCCGTTTTCAGAAATCAATTTTTTCAATAGTTTTACTACTTGAAAATTTTTTAAAGGGGGGTATTTTTCTCGAAACAAAATTTTTCTTCACAAAAATTTTTTTATTCTCAACAAATTTTCTGAGCATTTTTTACCAATCGTGGAAAATTTTTTTGAGAATAGGCCTTGAGGAATTTTGAAAAAAGGGTCAAAATTAGGGTTAAACATAATTTTTTCAAAACAATAGGTAGCTGTTGTTTTAAAAAATGTTCCTTACTATTTTTCCGGCGCGAAGCGCCGGAAAAATAGTAAGGAACATTCCTGGACTAGTCCATTAATATCTGGACGGCCCCTAACACGTGTTTTCCTCTAATTATTCGTTTTTGCAAGAATAAATATACTGATAATAAGATCCGGAATCATAAGATCAATTTCAATCCTTCTAGAAATGTCATGCGCATATAATATTCTGTAAATTGGTTTGATCTTCTGATTCTGAACCTTTCACACTTTTATCAGTATAATCGTTTCAAATATTCAAATTGCCTGTATTTTATGCATGTGAAAAGAAAGAATAATTAGGAAAATATGTGCTTCTATCATGGACATATCAACGAGCAACCATCAAATAAAAAAATCAAATAAAAATTTAGCAATATGCGACCAGTTTTCCAGACATATTCAAAATTACACTACTACTACTTATTTACACTATTAAAAATCTATTTTTAATATAAAAAAGTCAAAAAATAAACTTTATTATGGGTTAAAAAATTTCAATATAAAAAATAACGATATTTCGATCGTTTGATAGAATTGAAAAATTTATATTTCTTGAGTTTCATACAGATATTTCAATCGTTTCATAGAGTTGAAATTTTTTTGTATTTTTAGATAGATTATAATAGGGCAAAAATTTTGAGCATATTTTTGGGTCCCTACCAGGGCTGAACCGCTACCGATATTTCGGTAGCGGTAATGACGGTAAATCGTTAATTTTCGGGCTTACCAGAATTTCATAGCGGTAATCCGTTAATTTTTTTCATCCGCTAAGTTTTCGGTAGCGGTATCCGGTAATTTTTTTCATCCGGTTCAGCTCTGGTCCCTACCCCACAGGGGTGTCCAGGGGGATGCTTCAATCTCTTTCCCATATGAAGAAAGGGCTCCCATATAAACCAACCGGTCTGGCGCCACAAAAAAATATGAAAAATTAATTTTTTTTTTGAGCCAATTAAAATCATCTATACTCCTTGTTGGTAGATCGATGCACTTGTTTCAAACATTGGAATTGGCGCGGTCATTTCCACCTATATTTGCGTTTTTATATACAAATCACTACGGGGCAGAGTGAATTTTGTGTATGTGTAGTGTTGTGTACTCTACATGTACACAAATAAAATTTTTTTTTAAATCATTTTTTACTTCAAATTGATGTACTTACGTGTTAAAACATTAAAGGGGGTGCCGTTTGGGGCCCTATCTCCGAAAAATTTTTCCCAAAATTTTTGCAGGAAAGACTACTATAGGGGTAATTTTTTTTCGAAGCGTGAAAAATTAAGTTTCACCCTGAAAATCAGGATAGAACTGCGTTTCGACGCGAAAATTTTTTTCCGATTTTATTCTAAGAACCGACTTTTTAGCGGGCGTAACGTTTATGGCGTATTCTCGAAAAAAATTTTCTAAAAAAAGACCTTTCTAGGCCTAATTCTATGCGGGGAATCGATTGCACGCATTATCGAAGCGTGAAAATGCTTCTTTACCCTGATTCAGGGAAAAAAGTTCGTCTTTGAATCAAAAACTGCCATTTTCGATGTCTAGACGTTGTTTTCATGTGTCGAAAATGTGCACAATCGATTCCCCGCGTAAAATTAGACCTAGAAGGGTCCTTTTTAGAAAAAATTTTTCTCGTTTTTTTGAGAATACGCCATAAATGTAAACCTAAAAAGTCGGTTTTTAGAATAAAATCGGAAAAAAATTTTCGCGTTGAAACGCAATTCTACCTTGATTTTCAAGATGAAACTTAATTTTACACGCTTTGAAAATGCGCACTACACTACACAAAAGTCATCCTGCTACGAAGGAAAGTTTTCGAAAACGGTTCTTTTTTTGGCCATGGTTTACTACAAACAATTTAAGGCTGGTTCAAAGGTGATAGAAGGGGTGAAAATTTTCCGAAATTTGATTATGGGGGAAGGGTCGATTTGGCTAAAAAAAAGTCATTTTTTACTATTTTCCCTCAAATTTGACGACCAAAAAAAAGTTTTTGCCCAAAATCACCAATTTTTACCCAAAAATTGACATTTTTCGCTCAAAAATCGCTATTTTTGGTTTAAAATCGAGCAAAATGAGTGGGGGGAGGGTAATGGATATATTCACCCCCTATTCGGCGATGGTTCAAAGTTCGAACCCAGGAACAGTGTTTCTGTTTTTACCAAAGGTTACTAAAGTTTACTTAGTAAACCAAGTAAACATTGGTAAAGTAATTTTTGATAAAAACAAAAACACTACTCAGAACGGAAGGGCGAAAAATATCGATTTTTCAGAATAATGATGTGTCTATTTAGGCACCAATCGGCATCATTCGTGTAGTAAACAATAAAAAGCCACAAAAGAACAGCTTTCTAAAACTTTCTCTCGCCATGAAATAATCTGGTAAACTTGCAATATCGTATTTAGCCTTTAGCTGTTCATGCAACTCGTGCGCATGGGCCCTATCACGAGTCTCTGCGACAACACGTACTCTTGCGGAGAAAACATTTGCTGCCAGCCAAGCCCGTTCATGGAAAATGTCTTTTATGCTAGCTCCAGCTTTAAAAATAATAGCTGTCAATTCAGCAACGCCTAAAAATTAGTTGCAGCCAGAGGCCGAAAATGGGTCCTGGACCCGAGATTTAAGGACCCCTGGGTTCGGAGTCCCGGACCAATTGGTCCGATACCTCAGTTGGGTCCCGGGTTCGGGACCCAAATAGGGTTCGAGGTCCTTTGGGTCCCAAAAAAGTGGGTCCCTTTCGGACTCTAGCTGCAGCAATATGATAATGGTGAGCTTAGTTTTTACGCACTTTTTTTGGCTTGAAACAGACTATAAAAGAATTCACCTCCGGGTCTATCCGATATTACCACATCGAATTTAATCAATCTCCCATCCACCGCTAAGCCACGCTCAATTGTTCGACCCAAAATTGTCGTATCAATATTTCCTCCAGATAAAATATTTACAACTCTATAAATTACAAAATTCTAAAATTTAACCGCTAACTTTTTCCCTTTGAGTTGGGGCAGTCGTCCAGAAATTAATGCGGCCAAGCCAACAGCACCGGCGCCTTCTACAACAGCCTTTTCCATCTCAAGCAATCGTAGAATAGCCAAAGCTATGCTTTCCTCGCAAACCGTAATGATATCATCGACATAGGATTTTGCCATGTGAGCAGCATTTATACCAGCAGTAGGGACGGCAAGACCGTCAGCAATAGAAATTTCTGGATGAACTTCAATATGGAGGCCTTTAAGAGCATTTTTAAATGACGGACAAATTTCGGATTCGACTCCCTAAATTTACCGAAAAATAAATAATTTTAAAAATTTTGCTCACAATAACTTGAATTTGAGGTTTCAAAGTTTTTATGGCCAATGCTATGCCAGCAATCAAACCACCTCCACCAACGGGTACCAAAATAGCATCGACATCGGGCATCTAAACAAAAATAAAAAATTGGAGTATTTAAAGGGGGGACCCATTTTAGGGTCATGTTTTTTGAAAAAATAGGGTAAAGTAGTATATAGGGTAAAGTAGTGGGTGTCCCCGAACTTTTGGCCCCCTGACATATTCATTACATCTTCCAAAATCTCTAATCCAATGGTTCCTTGACCAGCGACAACATCCGGATGGTCAAATCCATTAATATATTTCATTCCCTTTTGCCTAGAAAGTCGGAAAGCATATTCTTTGGACTAAACAATTTAATAAAATTGAAAAGTAAAAGCTTTTTTACCTCTTGAATATTGGTTCCGTGCAAGATCACATTCGCACCATAGGTTTGACAACGCATTCTTTTCATCAACGTTGCATAAATCGGCATAACCACGGTCACAGGAATTCCCAACTGTAATCCATGATAGGCTAAAGCCAACGCATGATTTCCAGCACTTGCAGCTATCGCCCCGGCTTTTCTTTCTTCTGGCGATAATCTAAATGTAAAATTTTGCACATACAGTGCGATCAACAAAAGCACACATTTAAAAAAATTAAATAAATTTTTTCCAAAAATCATTTTTTTTTGATTGAGGACGACAACATAAATTCTAAAAAAATTTTTTCAAATTTTCGAAAAAGTGATCTTGTAGAAAGAAAACCATACCGCATTAATGCAAACCTTGCGCCTCTTTCTTTAAAACTACCGGTAACTTGTAGAAATTCTTTTTTCATGAACAGTTCGACCCCGAGGATATCTGATAACTGGCTCGATCTCTAGAAAATAACTCAAAGATTTTGTTAAACAAAAAGTTCTACTGTCAGAGGTGTATGGACAATACCATTTCGAATGCTAAATGCGGCAGATGAAATGTCCGAAAAATTGACTAATTTTGGGTTTTTCGGATCACATGCTGGATCGATGAGCTCTGAAAATTGAAAATTAACAAATCCATTAAAAAGAAAGTAAAAATTTTTTTATGGAATTGTCGACTGGAAATTACTAAACAAATTTTTGTAATTTCTTGAGTCTTGTTTCAAATTCCAGCCAACGGAAATTTTTTCTGTTCATCTAGACCCTTCGAAACAAAGAAATTTCGCGGGTGGACCCCGAAACAAAATTTTGAAAACTATTTTTTAGCTGAAAGACCAAAAAATTCTAGCTAAAAATTGCTTTTTTGCTAATTTATGCGCCACATGCAACATTTTTTTTACAAAAATAGGTGTCTTATTAGTCAAAAATATTAAAACATCAGCGATGCTTAAAAATACCAGTAGCTCCAAAATTGTCTAAGTGTCCGGTTTTTTGCGCTCTACTCTGTATAAAAAGTTTTAGCTCCCGTCATAAATAATAATGTTGAACAAATTATTGAAATTTGGAGTCTAACTATTTTGAAATTTTAATCTAAACAATTTCGATATAACTTACCTTCTTCAGTGTCACTAACTGTCTCAACATCCGGAGCCATTTTAAAATTGCCACACTCGGTTTAGGGCTGTAGGATATTTCGACAGAAATTGTTGTGAAAAGTTAATTTCGACACGGACATTTCGAAAAGTTTCTTTAGAAATTGATTTCGACAAGTGGAGATGTACCTTCGACACTTTTCGAAATGACCGTTTCGAAAAAATCTTTCGAAGTGTCCATTTCGAAGCATATCTTTCGAAACATTCCGTCGAAAATAACTTTTCGAAATTTTGTGTCGAAACATCCTACAGCCCGGTTTAGATCTCAAAACAACGACTGCACCTAGTGCAATAAAAAGGAAAATTTACCTTACCAAAACCAAATTTGCAAAAATGAACATAAAAATTGTATTTAATTACCTTTACAATTATTATAATCAGTGTCGTAAATTTGGTGATAATTTCGGTGAGGACTATCAGGTGACGACAAAAGTTTCCGCGTTTTCTTACAAATTTTAAAATGGATTTTCTGAAGATTGGGAAAGGTTTTTTTTCAAAAATAGAGAAGAAATCACGAGGAAGTTTTCTAGCTAACAACAGCAATTTTTGGCCCCCTCAAAAAATCACTTTTTGAACTCTAGCTCGAAACTTTCCATTAATGCAGGTATCGAGCCGCATATAAAAATAAACTAGAGTTCAAAGTGTGCTTAAAACGGCACTAGGAGTTTCCTTACGCTTACGGAATTTGCTTACGGAAATGCCCTTACGGAATTTGCAAAAATCAAATACAATCATTAAAATATATACATAACAAGATTAGGGCGTAACTTTTGGCCCACCCTGTATATAAATAAATGTAACAAAATTGTTTAATTAAGCTATTTTTAAAAATATGTTATTTAAAAGTTCAACCGTTTCTGGATTTTCTGTAATTTCTCGTCCATCTACGTCCTTGAAAATGTATTTTCTCCTAAACCGGTAGTTGTGAAAATCTTGCCACTTTTTTGATTCGGATCTTTAGCCAAGGCTACGACAGCCAGAAACCCATTCCCGGAATATTCTATTTTGGCTCTGAATGCTCTGCTATTGGGAAAACTGACGTAAAAAAATCATGTGCTATATACATGATTTGCCAATTATATTTTTCTTTGAATGTGGGAAAGGACAAGAAATATATAACTATAGAGCTTTGGTAGCATTTATGATTTCTTTAATTAAAATATTGCAAATTGTTGAAATGTTGACATTCTCATCAAGCATTCTTTAAAATTTCACATGCTCACATGTCTAAAACACAAAAAGTATTAGACTATAAACGTACTTCCTCGTGATCTTTTCTTTATTTTTTAAAAAATTTTTGAAAAAAGCCAAGTCTCAGAAAATCCATTTTAAAATTTGTAAACAAGCTTGTTTTAGCTTCCTAATCATGACTTCAACATTAATCTCTACAATAGTTGGTAGTCTTATAGCTGTTTCAGCAGGTGCAGTATCAGTTTTAAATATTCTATGTATTTTTGTAATTTGGAAGAGTGGACTAATTAAGAAAAATAAAATCTATATTTTGGCTTTTTCCAATATGTTTGGGCAGGCTATATGCATGGCTTTCACGTGTGTCTATCTAGGGTGGACTTCTATAATTCAAGTACACAGTAGAGTTTTGGTCCGAAACAATTTTTAGGACTTTCTCACACCAGATGGCAAAAATGGGGTTATAGCCAAAGCCACTTCGTTTATATTCATTGGATGGTGGTATCAAGAAATGCTTTTACAAATAGCCATTTCGGTCAATAGACTTTGCGCTATTGTGTTCCCCGCAATAGAAGCCAATATATTTACTAGAAAGGTCATGATTTGTCTTGCGATTGGGTCATTTCCAATGGCCTATCTAATGGGGATATTGGCTCATTTTATATTGCCATGTTGTAGGTAAGCAGTCGAGCATCGGTGAAAAGGACAGAGGGGGGGGGGCTAGTTGACTTCTTCTATTTTATTTGGTCTTGGAGAGGATTTAGCTACAAAAATGACCCAAAATTGTTCAAATTCTCATCATTTGAACAATTTTTTAAATTTTCTAAACCATTATAGGCGCTTGATCCCCTTCTTGATTACACGATGGATTCCATTTTTATGTAAAAATTTAGACTCTATTTTTACTGGGGCGATTACAGCTTTTCTTACCTGGATTCTGGCTTCAACTATAGTGACTGGTTTATTGATCTACCCCTAAACATTTCCTCATCGACAATTGCACTAAGTTGCTATTTAACTGTATGTTTATTAACTCGTAGATGCTGGTTGACCTCCTGGTCGGCAGTCAAAGTGCCATATCTCTGCAAGGATAAAAAATTTTTCGATGCGGTTTTTTAAAGTTGTTCCCATGTAATGGCGCGCGTTTCGCGCTAGTTTTCAACCTGAAGCTCACCCAGCTTGTATTTTTTCTAGAAAATGCACATTTGGGAGACACAGGTTTTTTTGCTTTAACTTTTTACAGTTGACGAGTTGCAACACACGGTCTTTTGCAAAGTGTAGCTGAGACTTTTCCCTAACTCCTGAAAAAACCGTTTTGAAAAATTCTCTGTAGATTCTGAGATATGTCCTTATGAAGTTTTGAAAGTTACTCCTACAAGGGCTGTACCCATAAAAAAGCTCAAAAATTCGTATTACCTGGCCAAACAAGCATCCATTGTCAATGCGTGCAAACGATTTCCCGCCTAGAAAAACCTAAAAACAGCAGATTTATGCAAAAAAAGCAGAAAAAAGAGTTAGAGCACTTTTTATCTTAGGCAAAGGTATTGTGTAAAAGCATGTCTATGTGTTGGCACTAAAACATATCGATTTAGTGCCAAAGCACTAAAAAAGTTAACGATTTTTTTATAATTTGGTAGCGTGCAACACGAGCTTTCAAATAAGACCAAAATCTTAGCTGTCAGATTTATATTCGTAGAGATATCAGTTTATTATTACTTTTCGACAATATAAAACTTCATAAGGCCATATCTCGAAATCTACAGAGAATTTTTCAAAACGGTTTTTTCAGCAGTTAGGGGAAAGTCTCAGCTACATTTTGCAAAAGACCATGTGTTGCGACTCGTCAACTGTAAAAAGTTAAAGCGAAAAACCTGTGTCTCTCAAATGTGCATTTTCTAGAAAAAATACAAGCCGGGTGAGCTTCAGGTTGAAAACTAGCGCGAAACGTGCACCATTCCATAGGAACAACTTTAAAAAAACCGCATCGAAAAATCTTTTATCCTTACAGAGATATGGCACTTTGACTGCCGACCAGGAGGTCAACCAGCATCTACGAGTTAACCCTTTAATCCGATTGACAATGTATTTGGGACAACCCTATATTCAAATATTTGCATAAAATTCCAATTTTTTAAACCTTTTAAATTTGATAATAACTCCCAAATTTGCAGTAAAATAAAGTCTACCCCCAACTTTAGATTTACATCAACATTTTACGAGCAAACCGGAAAATTGCTGGCATCTTGCAAAAAGATGAAGCCCATAAACGAAAAGCCAAAGAAGCTCGTTATGCACTACAATTTTCTGCTACTACCATGTTTCTTTTGTGTAAGTGTTTGCACCCTTTTTTATTCTAGCGTTACAAAATGACGACTTTTGTTGTTTTTTATACGTCAGACAAATAGCTTTTTTTCTGTCATTTGATTTAAATTTTTTTGCAATATGGTAGTTGAGTCACAGGACTAGACATCTACGACACACTTTTCAGGTGGGAGTCGAACCTGAGCCTTCTGCATGGGAAGCGAGAGGGTATGATGCTGGGTTGGATTCCTAAAAATTTCAAAAATTCGCCTTGGTCCCCTCTTATGTTTTTTTCGAAACTTTTCCAAAATTTTGGTCCAAAAAAGGAACCAACCCGGCCGCTCCGATACCGGGTTGTTCCTATTTTTGGTCTTTTTGCCGGATTATTTAAGGGGGGAGACTCCCTTCTCCTTTGGCCATGTGTGGTCTCTATATTTGCGAATAAAAAAAAATTAACAGCTGTATTTTCTCTTGTTTGTATGATCAACTTCAGAAATTAAACTACAAAATTGGTGGGGGGGGGGGACGAAACCGATCGGTTCCATTTTAGGGGTTTTTTGATAATAAATAGTCTTTTTTTCAGGCGAGCAACGGCTCAAATTGTAGGCACTAACTAGGAGTAAATAATAGGCGAAGAAACGTAGTGCACTCGAAAAATCCGTAGGAGTTAGATCGAAAATAGTGCATTTGTGGGTACTTCAAAAATGAGAAAAATTGCTCTATCTTCACAACTTTGGGGTTCGAATAGGGGTTGTATAGACAAAAAATAAAATAGATTTTATCAGCTCCCCAATGACACCAAAACCATTTCAGATGGATTTAACTGGCCTGAGATATGACCATTTGAAGTTAGGGATACATTTAAGGGGCTTTTTAAGGCCACCCGCTCGTATCTCGAGAAGGAAAAGTCGGATTCAAAAATGGACTTCAGATTCATGTTCAGCGACCCCGAAAACCTAGGGTATACCACGGTTTCAAAAATTGATTCAAATTTTTTTTACTATGGCCACCCCAGGTTCGAGATTTCGAGACATCGTCTCTTAATAATATTTATACCTATTACAAGAAAAAGTAATCAATGAGCGCAATCTTAGACCATATCTTAAAAATGGTAAAAAAAATTTTAGTCAACTGGATCACCTTTCGAGTGTTCCCCATTATCATGCCAGTAATTTTCCCATTATACTCATTGTGCACATTTGCTTTGATCACACATTGTTCTGTGAATGCAGTTGTTTTCTTGACTATAAACAAGGAGGTATGTCCAAAACATGATATTACGTGAAAAACAAAGAAATTTGATCAGTGCCGAATCCAGATTTTTCCATGGGAAGGTACACGACCCACTCACCAAAAATGAAAAAAGGGCGAAAAAAATTTTTTATGTTGATTCCCCGTGATAAATTTTAATTTATGCCCTTGGCCTCTAGGTACAGCATTGAATTGATAATTTAGCAAACAAGTTGTTATATAATGAGTTTTAGTTCCAAGAGCATTTCAAGAAAATTATTTTCTTCAAACCAATACATAGCATCGTTGGTAAAAAACCAGGAATAGCACGGTTGGTAACAACAACTGTTGGTCCAAAACCATCAAATCCAACAAATCGTAACAAATCTAATGTAAATTCCAGTACAAGACCTGTTGGATCAAATGCGTAATTTTGAAAATGTGATAAAACAAATTAATTTTTTTAAAGTTACAAATACATATCAGCTCGCATAATGTCTAATTTTAAGAGACGATGCCTCGAAATCTCGAACCCGGGGTAGCCATAGCCATAGTAACGAAAATTCGAATCAATTTTTGAAACCGAGCAATCAAAAAAAATAACCTGTACGTATACTATAAAAAAACGCATTTTTCAATTTTTAAGGGTCAAGTAAAGGTCTTCACGCTTCGGGAATGCGCGCAATTGATTTTTCGCTTAAAATTACCCCTAAAAGTGTGTTTTTATAAAAAAAGAAGGAAAAAATTTTTCGGAGATTAGGCCGTAAAGATACATCCCTCCTTTAAAAGACAATAGGACGGAATGCACCGCACAAAGTGCGAGTGCACGGACTGAGCACACGGACTGATCGCACAAGGACTGAGCGCACATAGGACGGAATGCACCGCAGTTTTTATTCGAGAACCGTCCATAAATGTCACACCTCATATAAAATATTGTAGCTTTTATGAAATGTACTATATAAATAAATATAACAAATTGTTTAATTAAGTTATTTTTAAAAATACGTTATTCAAAAGTTCAATCGTTTCTGGATTTTCTGTAATTTCTCATCCATCTTCGTCCTTGAAAATATATTTTCTCCTAGTCCGGTAGTTGTGAAAATCTTGCCACTTTTAGCATGCGCATTCGGATCTTTATCCAAGGCTACCACAGCAGAAACCCATTCCCGGAATATTCTATTTTGGCTCTGAATGCTCTGCTATGGAAAAACTGACGTTGAAAAAAATCATGTGCTATGCATGATTTGACATGTGCTATATGCATGATTTGGTAGTACTTGATGTTTTGGTATTATATACATGCCAATTATATTTTTCTTTGAGCGTGGGAAAGGACAGGAAAAAAGTAGCTGTAGAACTTTGGTAGTATTTATGATTTCTATATAGCGTTAATTAAAATATTGCAATTCAAAAATTTGCCAAAAATAGAGTATAGTTCGGATTTCTTCGAGCAACAGCAATCCTGAAAGTTGGGATCCTGAGGTATTTTTTACAAACAGAATGATTGAAAAAGCTTTTAAAATCGCGGAGATATGATTTTTTGAAAATTATACTTTTTTCGATGTTTTCCTTATTTCCAAAAAAGTGCAAAAATTGAAAAAAAGTATAATTTTCAGGAAATCATATCTCTGCGATTTTAAAAGCTTTTCAATTATTCTTTTTGTAAAACATACCTCAGAATCCCAACTTTCTTTTATGAAAACAATTATTAAAAAATATTTTATTTTCGACAAGATATGGATTTTT